>VZTI01005570.1:2689666-2900702 GCA_013397865.1 Struthidea cinerea | reverse complement strand
AAAAAAAAAAAAAAAATTTCTAGCTTGGTTACCTTATTTTGCTGTTCTCCTCTCTGGGTTGGATTCTCTGACTGAAATGTATCAGCCGTGAATGCTCAAGTCCGCCTGAGACTGACAGTGGTGATGCAGCCCAGGGGCTGAGCAAGAGTGGAACTGTCAGTGTTGTCACTGCTGCTGGCACAGAGGCAAGACTTTTCTTCTGCAATGCCTCATTTCTGTGATTCTTATATTTGCTTTGATTTAGTGCTTGTCTTTTAATTTTCTGGTGTACAGAACTTTAAAAAATGCTGAAGACTTTTTAGCTGTGTTCCAAATTATTAGGAAATAACCTCCGCTGCTTTTTCTGTATGAGAGCTAGGCTGTCGGGTTATCTTTACCATCCAGGCTTTGTCTAAAACTATGGTGTTATGATATGCTAATCAGTGTATTCCAGTATTTTCACACCACCTAATGTGGAGCAGTCAGTGAATATTTTATTATACACTCAGTTGCTGTAGGCCTTTAAAACATATTTAGAACATATTTTCTAATACATGTCAATCCCACTCCTTTTCTTTGTATTTAAGCAATGCTATGCATGGTCATGCAACAAAAATGGGTAGATACTGAACTCATCTCAGTCTGGTCCCAGATGTTTTTATATGTTGCAGATTGGCTACAACTGTCTTCACAGTTTATATTGAATTTATTACACTTCACTACAGTCTGTTTTAAAAATATAGACATACCTTATTTCTCAAGAACTTTTCAGTGACACATTAGAAAGTAAATGGTTGGATCTAGTCTGTTATTATTTGCTGCTCAGTCTTTTTCTTTGTGGTAACTATATATTAAACAGTATGCAAGATCATATAAAGTAAGCCTTAGCTAACCCTGATGGACAAAAAGAGTGCCCTTGTAAGCACATCCCAGAATGATCAGTTGCCTCTGGCACTCCCCTTGTTTTAATGATAGTGTTTTTCTCACTCATGAGAACTCTGTGTGCTGATGGTGTCAACAATAAAGTCTTCATAACAGAATTGCTGCAGCTTCAAAGTGCAACTCCTTGGCCTCTGCCTTGCAGAATTGTTCCCTTCCTTTCTTCATTTTAAGTCTGACCTTGAGTTTATATTCTTGGTTGCAAGAGTCCACAGAAAAGCATTGCCCCTTAATGCCTGATTGGCAGTGCCTTATTAGTGAGTGAGTGTTCTTGATGCCTACAGATCTCCATGGGAGTTACTGAAAATACTCAGCCGCTTAGGGACTAAACAAGCAGAAGTCAGGCCCATGATCTCCATCCAGTTGTGTCATGAGATAACATTTCTCTCATTCCAGAGAGATCACTTCCCATTTCACAGAGCTAGAGTTACGGCACAACAGCAGAGAAGTGTTTTTCTGGGCACAAGTGGAAGAGAGTAAAATTTTGCCATTTCCTGATTTTTGTATATTCATTTGCAGACACCAAGGCTCCTCTTCAGGGTGGTCATTTAAATCTTTGTTCTTCTTTAAGGAGAGATGTAAACTCAGTGAGTAAAACTCAAAGATTTCTGCTGAACAGGATTAAGTGGTTTATATGACAGCCTTTGTTCAAACTAACTCTCACACCTAGGGGCACTACTCCTGTACAGAAATTAGTCACAAAAGTAAATATTTTTTAGGATTAGCAACTACATAAATAGTCCTCTCAATGCGATGGTTTACCCACTGGAAAAAAAGTAGAAAAAACATATCACAGATTATAATTAGAGGGAAAAGAGTATTTTTCTATTAATTTGGCTGGTTTGCTAATGAAAGGCTATATTTAAAGACGACAGCAAGTCATGAGCATCATTGAAACCTTTTTTTTCTCTCTGTGTGTGTGTGTGTGCTCACTAAGCAAATTTTAACTGCATGTATATGAGTGGTTTTAAGCAGTTTATAAAATTAATTAAATAATTGATTGGAGTCATCAGAGCAAAATCTGATAATATTTTAGATGTCTGGGTGAGCCTTAATATCAATGACAACAATTATTTTAAAATTTAAAAAAGGGAAAAAGAAAGGTGGCAGCTTTTAGGTTAGTGCAGGATATTTCATTTCCTTGTCCGTGTCCATGTCTACAGGGGCAGAATATGAAGATGGTTACCATCAAAGGCTGCAGAAGGAGTTATGTCTCTGATACAGTAAACCTAAATTACAGTAGTATCCCTGAAGGCTCTACTGAGCCTTCTTCTGCCTGTGTGGGAAGCACAGACATGAGCTGCTGTGGGGAGCTGCCATTGGTTTCCGTGAAGAAGTAGGTGGTTTTGCCAAGCTCAGATTTTTCAGGACAGCTTAGAGGGTGACAGATGAGATCTAAGGGCCTCTTCAGTAAGCATCACCTGGTCTTATAATGTTTATTCAGCCTCCCTTGCACACATCTACAGCACAGCTTAGATATATAACAGGTGACAGTGTGGTCTGGGCCTCCTAACTACCCACAATCATTTAGTAATTGCATATATAAAAGTAAAACTTAAGGAAGAGAAATGTCTGTGTTTTGAAGTAAGGAATTCTGCTGATGCTACAGATTTTGAAAGCACAGTGTGCTCAATGAAAGTACTTGAACCTTGAAATAGAAATACAGACCTCTTAATTAATCTCTCTGTTATTCTATAAAGTGCAAAGAAAACTAATACAGAGAAATTTCCTGTTAATTGCAAATGGAATTTGTGTGTGAGTGTGTGACGAGGAGGAGACTGTTGGACCAGGGCAACGCAGTATTACACTTCCTACATAATTATGTAGGAGGGGTAGGTTTATTAGGCTGCAGTAAGCCATTATTTATGCGGATGGAATCTTTATTAGAAAACTGCCTTTTAACATTGCTCTTGTTCAAGTTGCAGCACAATATTTCATCTAAATCTGCTCTTTCATGGATGTATACATAGGCTTGAGTTGTCTTCCTCATGGAGAAATTGACCATACAAAAAAAGTGGCATGCACTTTCTTTAATCTTTGCTGCTATGGATTTGGTTGTTCTGGGTCATTTTTCAATTGCTCTAAACACTAAAATTGCTTCCTTTTAAGGTGGTACTGTTAAGGCTGGGAAATATATTTAAGGGCATTTCTTTTGTTTTGTTGGTCAACCTGTGAAGTCATTGTTCACTTTCTTTATTTTCGTGTTGCCTACTGAGCCTTGAAGCATAAAAGGAAGATTTTTCTTACTGCCCTCAAACAACCTCTCATCTCCTAGGTAAAAGTTACAGGTTGGTGAAAGAGGTCTGCTGGCTATCTCAAGTTTTTGGGTCATCATTTAGTGCTAATGGTTTTGCTGACACTGACTGGGGTTCTCACCAGTGATACTGCCTGAGCTGCACATTGCAAATTCACACTTCAGACTTTTAGGACAACTACTTACCCAGAGTGAATCATGTCTATATATCACATGGGTAGACAAACCTTCAAACCGTTCACAAGCTGTTCTTTAAGCTCCCTGAGCAAGGCCCTTTTGGCATTTGCCTTTACCTCACTGATCTGCCCAATACATGCTTTGTGCCATCTAAAAGTCCCTGCCCACTTCTAGCCTTCATTTTCTACACTCTTTTAGCCTCCCAAAAAGGGCACTCAAACAGATGTTTTTCAGGAACATATGGGTGCCCTGTGCTACTGTCACAATCTATTCTCTCCCTGAATGATAACTTCCATGACCCTGTTGCAGTCAACCCAGACCTTGGCAGTGTCTGAAAAGATGTGATTAACTGAAAAGATGTGACAATATAGTAATCAATTACCATGACAAAGGCTTCATCAAGTGAAAATATTTTGCCCTGTGCCAAGAGTCTGGATAATGGATGATCCTGCAGTTTGGACCCAAACACAGAGGTCTCATACCCTATCCACATTCCTGTAACAAAGATTTGGTTCAGTGCTAAATCCCATTTCTAATCTTTCCCTTTTTGTGAGCAAAATAACCCAGAAAATTCACTGACATCCTGCATTATTCCTTATTTGTTACTAAGGTTTATCCAAGAAGATGGAAGGAGCTTTCCACTGGGAAAATATTGCTCAGAGAAGATACACCAAAAGAGTCTTAATCAAGACTTCCGGCTTAGAGCAGCCAGCTGTCACTCAGACTAAGAAAGCGTTGGCATGTCCTCTGTAAGAGATGACCTATTTCCACCCACTGGAGTCATGGTCATTAAATGGAGCAGAGAATCACTGATGAAGAGGCCCATTGGCCAAGTACATAGCACTAAATAGCAACTCTTACTGGAGTGAGGTCTGTGATCAGCCTCAGCATGACAGGCGTGCAACAGAGACTGCCTAAACTGCACATGGGTCAGGCTGTCAAAAACTTGCTTTGGGCTGGTGGCCATTCTTTGGCTGCAGAAGGCCCAGGGCCACATCTGTAAGCCAGATTTCTCTTCCCTGCATATATTAGGGTCAAAATACAGGATCCCTGCCCTCCTCTTTTGGGATCATGTATAAGCTCTATAGCAACTTCCCTGATAAGGATCTGCAGTGGTTGCCCATTTCCAAGGCAGGAATGTATCCAAATCTAAGTAGAAGTGACTGGTCACAGCCTTATTTTCAATTTTATTCTGTTTATAACTCTGTCACAAAACTGCTTTTCATCTAAGAATCTAAACCAAGTTAGTCTGTGAATGAAAGTGCTGTTTCAGAAAAGCTTTTCAAAGTATTTTCTGAGGAGTAATGCATGATGTTGAAGGGAAGTACCCACCCCACCTCAAAACTGTCTCCTATCCTTTGGACAAAAAGCTGACAGTGGATCTAGATGCTGATGTGAGGATCAGGTGTGAAAAAGGGATGCATGTACTGCCTGTGCCATAAAGCATGGTGTGCTTTGGAGTGGCGGGACATTTTGTGAGACCTGGTATTGAGGGATATGCCACAATGCCATATGGGACACAAACCGGTAGATTCAGGCAACCTTCACCAGGGATAGTTTGGGATATGGTTCATCCAAGCCCTCGAGCATTGTTCAAAGGCCCTGAGTTACACTTCCTGGATTTCCAGCCAGGAAACACACAAGAATCCTAAAGAGCTTTCCACAGAATGTAGGTATGGTTGGAGCATTTGGCTTTGAGGATACCATCACAAGTGCTCCAAGGGGTCAGCTGGGGCACAGCCAGAGCCTGGGTTCCCAGCTCACTTAAAGGGCAGTGTCAGAACTCCCAAGTGACCAGCTACAAGTCACAGAGCTGTTAGGGCTGTGTAACTGCTTCAAGAGTACACATCCTGGGCAAGCCAGCCCCTTTTTATCATCTAGAAATATGTGCCTGTTCCTGTTCCCCATCCTTTCAGCAGTGCTTTGTTCCAAATTACATTGCACAGTTTTGCACTGCATCTGATTTCTTGTCTTATCAGAACATCTCATAGTCACAAATTCTCTGATCTGTGTCTATTCCTCAGGATAACGTTGTAAAACAATCAAGGAGGGAAAAAATGGGTAAATGTAATGTGCCTTGTGAATGAAGTATAGGCAGAATGGGATGTGTGAATATTGCTTTTCTTCTGCCCCACAGGGGAGAAACTGGATTAATTCATCATTTTGGTTAAGCAGAGGAAGAGGGCACCATTAAATAAAGCTTAGAGGAAAGAGAATTAAAATGATAGGGCACAATCATTTTAATCACTTGGTCTCAGCTTCATATAAAGAGGTAAAATTCCTTTTCATTGGTCTTCAGAGTGCCTGGATTTCATGCATGATTCCTCATCGACTTGTCTGCTGTACATAATTAAAAAATGTGATCTTTTTAATATGCCCTATGTAACTCAGTGAATGCTGTATTAAGAAAGATTTGCAGTGTTTGAGTATTTTTCTTCTATCATTTGTTCACTGTTACCCTCCAAGAAAGTAACAATTATTGAAATAAGCACGTAGATGCCAGAGTAAGACAACCTCCTGTGCCACAATACCAGCTGTTCCTGACCTGACAAACAGATCGGCTAGAATCAAGAAACACATTATTAAATAGAAAGGAGTGAGAAGGGAAAGGCACTCAGAGTTCCACTGAAGGAAAAAAAAAAAAAAAAAAGTGTGTTGTTTGTAACAAATGAACAGTAATGGAAGGAGCAGAGACAGATTTCTTCAAACAGGCAATCCTTGTGCCCTGTCAGAAGAGGTGGGTCTTGTCCCTTGCAGTAGAACTCAGCCATTTCTAGTCCTCTGCCCTTCTCTTGAAACAAAGTGACAGCTACTGCTTTGTGACATTGCTTTACCAGGCACTAAACTGGGACATGGAAATAAAAGGATTAGCTATGCAGATGACATAGTTATACAGAAGCTGGCACAGCGGATGCTCCTTATGTGGGATATAATGTCAGAATGAATATGTGAGCATCAGACTCTGAGTCTGGGCTACTGCTGGCCTTTGTCTTTTGTTATTTGCCATCATGAATCTTCCTTTGGTTCTACACTGTGCTAAGGAAGTCTCTGAAAAGGAGTTCTCAGTAAGAGGGCTGAACTGTGCACAGTAACCACAACTGGGAAAAGACAGACTGTCTTGGTGTCCCTCCAGAATGGGGGTGGGGAGCAGCAGGCTCTCAAAATCATTATCAGCCTCGTTTGCCTTCACACGAGGGAAAAACAAGCCAGTAGCTGCTATATGCATAAAGTGTACCTGTATGAAAGCAGGAAGTATTATTAGCAAGCAGATACATTTATGTGAAATCTAGGCATTATTATGTTGTAAACAAACAAACAAACAACAACAACAAAAAGGAAAAAAAACCCTCTGGGATTTGAAAGCATGATGAGAAGAGGGCCTGCTTGATCATGAAGGACCAAAAATCTGTCTAGGGCTTAGTGAAGCACCCAGCAATCATTAGGTGATTCCTTTTGCTACCTTGGCAAGAGTTAACATCTAAGTGCATAGCCAGAGTCAAACTAAGCAGGGACAAGCACTGGGAGGAGGATTAAAATTCCTTCCATCTGAGTTAAGGTGCATCAGTGGGATAAGGGAAGCCTTGGGTCTGGATGGGGCCCGAGCAGACTTTGATCAAGCCCTGCAGAGTTACTTACTCAAGGTCTTTCTTGTCACTGCACCCTGAAGTGCAGAGAGCCAGTACTGAAAACTTGGGTGAGAAGGTCAGTCGGATATAACATTTGACAGAAAAGTCTTAAGGATTTCATCTCAGGGTAGGGGGATTCACTGTGGGTTTTTCTCTTTCCTGTAATATGTGTCAAATAAGTAAATGTTTCAATCATTTTAGGGTAAATAAAGACTCATCTTTCCTTTAACCTTAATCTGATTCATATCACTGCAAACTCAGGGTGAGGTGAGAAACCAAGGCACTAAGGTCTTGATCCCAAAATCCATCATTGTCAACGGGAGTCTTCTCATTGATGTAGAACGATTAGTACTCAGCCCCTGAGCTGTTGTGTCTCTGTATACAAACTCATTTCTGTATCTGCGTGAATATGTGCTGATGTGTGGATGTGTATAATGCTTTGTGTATGTGTGCATATATGTGTGTATTTACATACACATTCTCACTAACACAAATATATATTTAAGATTTACAGTTCTGGAAAACCTAGTGAATAATGTAAATGATTAAAGCAGATGCCTCGCAGAAAATATTGTTCAGACCCCCTCATTTAAATTCAGCCTCTTATTCACACTTGGTAATACATTCTGCCATATGAATTATGGATTCCTGTTTTTTATCTCTCACACTACACATGAATGTTTGATAAAGATTGTTTCCAATATTATATTTTATCAAAACGCTCATCTAAAATTCAGTCAGAAATTCTTTCCAGTAATTATGCATTGACTTAACACTATGAAAATAAAAAAAGGGGGAAAAAAAAATGCAAGCCAAATTATATTATCATTGTTTTTCCTGAATATTTGTCCTAAAAAAGACTAAGAGACTGACAGGATTTGCAGCCAAAATTCCTTGTTTATACTCCATCCAAATGGAGCCAAGGCAGCTACAGTATGTTTTTCACACTGCTCTACAAATGCTTCAGTCTCAGTGCTTTGTCTTGTGAGGAAAAAGGCTGCTTTTATGCTAAATTATTCGTAATGACTTTGTGAAGTGGATTAATATCCAGAAGGGGTCTGGATTCTCACTGGAGAAATATCAAATTTACCTCCTTGGGGAATCAGGATAGTCTTATTATAAGATTCCTAGGAAAGCAAAACAAAAAATGTTACTGCCCACAGTAATTCAGTAATTTTTGCATTTATTTTCTTTTCTTTGTGTAAAATTGCAGCTCCCAAAGAAAGGTCCAACTAGAGAAAACAAAAGATACTTTCCTGTTTTGGCTGGTAATCTTTTTCATGACTTAAAATGCTGCCCAATCTTCCCCTTCATTTGTGCAGGGCTCTCTTTAATTTTGTCAGGCTGTGCATGGGTCAGTTGTCCAGAAGGGAATTTCTTTAGCTGTATCTGTATTCACAAGGCAGGCAGCACAAACAGAAGTGGATCTGCAGCTTGAAACAGTGGCTGCTAAGGACCTGGCACCGACAGGGTGTGTGTTTGGGAATGGAGCGTTACTTGAGTTCTAGTCTAGTTTCATGTACTGACCTCCTGCCATGAGCTGGCATGCATAGGGATGCTCCTGGAGTGCATTTCCCACTTAGTTTCAAATCCAGCACTCTCCAAGAGCAAAAGCCCAGTAAATGGGGAAAACTGGAGGATTTTTTTCTAGGACAAGCCTGATCTCATCTGAAACGCTAACATGAATACAGACATTGAATTCAGCAGTTTTTGGATCAGTCCTCAGATAAGGCTATCAGCTATTCTTTTTCTTTCAAGAGAATTGATTTAGGAGAGACTGAGGTACCCAGCAGGTGTAGTTATTGGTGTGAACTTTCTGAGGAGGAAGTACAATAATCAAGTGTGCAGTGACTGGTCTTCATTGCAAGTTACTCTTGGTTGGGAGAAAACTTCTGGGAAATTGTCTATATTGGCAGTGCAGGCATTTTGATTCTCTCTCTCTCTCTCTCTCTATGTGCGGTGCAACAAGTCCAAAACCACTCTGCATCTTCTGAAGGACTAGAAGAACCCTGTACAAGGAAAGCTGTGTTTCCTCTCTAAAAAATTAGCAGTAATAATGGATTCATTTTTGCATTTCTATCTGCTTCTCCCTCCTGCATGTTTATCTGGGGAGTAGCTTACCCTCCTCAGCATATGGCCTGTCAGGAGAAAAAAGTCTTCTTTACAGAAAGAGCCACTTCCTTTTTCAAGTGTAATTCCCACTCCTTCATTCCTGTTGACATGCGTATTCTCTCAGTGCTATTTCTTTCATGATCGTGTTGAAAGCCCAAAATGCAATGATAAGGAAAAGATTGATCCTTAATGGAGCAGTCCAATGTTGACAAATTTCAAACACATTTTATATAATATATCACATAAAGCATGCCAATATTAATCTGTCTTAGATACATATGTGCTCCACATTACCAAAGATTTTACCATCTCACAATCTTTCTTCACAGCCAGTTCTCACAACATGCTACTGCTGTAAATGATTTTACCCTACACAGCTGGTGGAAAAATGCCACACAAGGACTCGCTTGTTCAAGTTCCCATATGCAGACCACCCTCAAATTAGTGCTTTATACGGTGGAATGAAGAAATGAGTAACTGAAAATGTTTACAGCTTAATATTGCACATGACTTTTTCTGAAGAAGACAAAGTAGGAGAAGAGCACAAGTGTTCTCTTTCTTGAGCAGTACTTTGCAGCATGGTATATGTGTACCTGTCGAACAAACAAACAAATATTTGTATCAAGTTGATGGGGATTTTTGTTTCTCTTTCTCATTTTTCTTTTGAATTACTCTGTAGAGTCAGTAAAGCCGTATACATCTGCCACAGTAGAAAAGGAATAGTCTTTTACACTGTGATGAAGTGTGAAGAATTATTCTAAATGTAAGAGGAATATGTTTTGTACCTGATAAGGACTGCTTCCTTAAGAAGAGGGGACAACTTCTAGCTGTAGATTTCTCAGCTTGGGTATCTTTATCCTATTCACCAATACCACCACCACTTCTTTCCGAAGCACAAGCCTCAGTGGAATCCAGCTGCTTAGTCAGACTTTCCCTCTTGCTTTTCTTGACTTTACACCTGAGAAACTCCCTGCTGCAAGGATCCTTTGGGATAAGCAGGGTTGCAAAGATAGCTTGATCGCTCTTCCTTCAGCAGCTGCTACAGTGGGAAGTTCAGAAATACCTAAGACAGGAACATGTGCTTAAGTGGTGCAAGAGTCCTACTGACTCTCTGGATGCCACTGCTCTGCTGTATGCTGAACTCTTTTCCTATAGCATTTTATTCAAAGCTCCATTATGGAAGCCATTAGCACCTTTCTACATAACAATATGATGACAGGATTTCTGCCTGTGGTTTCCAGTGGCGGGTCCTTCAGGGAGTGCCACAACTATCATAATGTTAGCAGATCTGTTTGTGAGTGCACACATGTCTATCCATCTAATTTAATAAATGCTACACATCAGTTACTCCAGCTAAGGGAATTATTCTGCCCCACGTGGACCTCACTGTGACATATTTCAAGGCAAAATACTACATATTTGCAGTGTCAAGTCCTTTAAAAAAGACACACTTAGTACTAGTTTTGGATGTCCATGGATGCAAGCCCAGATGCCCTCAGCATCTCTTAGGAAATAATTGAAGTATGAAAATATGTACGGAAGTTGGTATTTCCACCTTGCAACCAAGACAACTCATCACCTCTACTTCTTAGGCCAGATCTGCCCTGATGTTCTTAAGGGAAAGCTTCACATTAAATGACTTATGTTTGCTGAAGGCATTATTGGCATTAATCAGATGTATGCCAACAAATGCACGTCATGCCTAGGATGACAACATCTTAAGGTCAACAAATAGTTCAGTGACAACGTAGTTGAATGTGGGTTTATGTATCTGAGTGGATGATTTGAGTATACACTGAAGCAGAGTTCACTGACAGGATAAAAGATCAGAACATTCTGTCTCTTGCATCTACTCTTTGTTGCATCACTCTATGTTTTCCTCTTTTATTTTGGAAAGGAGTAAAATATTTTTGGTATCAGGCCAGATCCCCAGCAGAACTCTTCCACACCATTCCAAATAGCAGTTAAATAGAATTATGGAATATTACACCAGAAAGAATCTTGCCCTACACATCAGTAATTTATCTGCTATATTTTTTGCATCAGTAACCATAAGAAATCGTTATTGGTTCCTCTTCTACTGCATATTTGTTCTGTGGTTAAAGATGAGTTACTGCACAGTTTGGGTTAATGGAGGCATTCTCCCCTGAGACAGAAGTACACACTGGCTTTAAGATGGGGATGGGTACTTTATTATGGTCTATGACTGATTTCAATGCTGCTTTATCATCTGCCAGCATGCACACACAAACTAATAAGCTATTCACTGCTTTTTGCCCCTGAGGGCACCTTTCAGTAAGGCAAGTCATTGATTTTTACCATCAGACGCACAGGCCATAAGCCATTCCCTGTATCATTCTCTCCCCAGTGGTGCATTCTGCAGGGGAAACAGGTCATTTTAGTCACACACGTTCACACATGCACACACAGTAGCCAGCCATAATCTAGCTCAGATGCCCAGATATTCACTTTGCCTCCATTAGAAGAACTATTTATATTAACCTTCTGTCAGCATAATCTGTTTTAAAAATACTTCTGTGTAATGCTGAGGCCTTATACAATAGGCAGAATATACCTTTTTTTTTAACCCTTGACAGCATGTTTCTGGTGTATAAATCAGTAACTGATCATCACTGCTGCTCTTTCAAGCATTCCTAGCAGGGTGCCCAAAGACTCAATTGCAGTAATATATATAATCATGGCCAGTACCTTTTAGGTTACCTGTATTTCTCCTAAGTCTGAGAGGGTCTCTCCTGTGGAATTCTGTAGTGCTGCCTTAAAACTTTTTTCTGTTTTATAGACCAAACATTCTTAAACTTTATGACCTGGCTCAACCTATTTAAAATATGAGGCACAGTGTGGATCACTGTGGGTTTTATCACTGCCACTGTCTTCTACTCTTGCTCTGATAATGTCCTTTAGATCCATCAGTCGAGCTTCCTACAGCTGCCCAGACCAAAGGAACACGGATGTTCAGCTGATATCCTCAGAGTGATTCAGATTTCAGTAGGAGCACTGGAGCATTCTGATGTCCTGAAGCTGAGTATCTGGCCATCTTGTAGATATTTCCCACTTCATTTACCCACCTCGTTAGCAAGCTGTCCTTAGGGAAATAACTGACATTCCAGCCGGTGTCTCCTGCCCAGCTGCAAAGATGTAAGGAAGGGACCAGTGCAGCACCTCACTTCCCCTCTCATGCCTTCTCCAGCCAAAGCAGCCAGAGCAAGGAAGGGCTGGTTCAGCACCTGGTACCACATGGTGCTCGAGACACTGAAAGCATCCTGCCCCAGCTAGGAAAGTGACCTGTAATGGCCTTAAGCTACCTTAACTCATCTGAAATCCTAGTGACAATTCCCTCTGGGCCACTTAGGCACAGAATACTGTGCTATCCCAGAGGCTCCACTTCCAGTGAAGTAAAGCAGTTTTTAACAGCTTTAGTAGTACATGGAAAAAAGGCCTTAAAGCTATATAATTTGGATTATACATTTTTATCTGCTCTATATATATTTCACAGCATCTCTAGCCCATATAAACTTTAAATAATTAGAAGGATCATAATTTAAAATACTTTAGGCAGTTTTCACAGCAGCAAATAAGGAAAAAAAGAAAAAGGTTTTCTATAAGAAGAAGTCAATTATATTTGTGATGAAAATAAGGAAACTAAATGTTGCAATGAGGTAATTCAAAACTTCTCATCAAGATCTTTCTGGAATTTTCTTAAAATATTTCTTAACACCCTTTCATATTATACCTTTGTGCTGGAAAGCCCACTAAAGAAAATAATTCTGAATGTCAAAATTACTGTAGGAAATAAGATAGCATTTATTTTTCAGCTATCTCTAAGCATTAATTAAGTAGCTTGATGGATTACATTTTCATAGTATGCTCAGCCTTGTTTAAAATTCAAAATGCAACCTGTATTAAAATCTACAGTATTCAGTTGAGAGCTATACTGCCAGCTCTCCCTCGATAACACCAGATGCATTAAAACAAAGCAAATGCATGCAGTCGGTGGATATACTGTGAACTCTGATGCCTATTCTTCCACAGGCCTTAAGAGTTAAAATTAAGGATTCAAAATATAACGATCATTACATACTGAAAATTGGTTTTTTCCAACCAAGGGAAAGCCGCTTTAAAGTGTATCAGGTTCATAATCTGTTTGGAAATCTAGGCAGAAAAATGCCTGTGCAGTTAATTGGCACGTGCAGTTGATCACAAGTATCTAAGGAGCCAGCTGCATGTCCTGCTGCTGTGAGGCTATAAAATGTGTCTCTGCACACTGCCATGTAAGTTTGCAACATACTTTTTATACAGACCTGACTGTGAATGTCTCCTACAGCATTGTATTACCAGATCAAATGGTCATTCTTGACCTCAAGAATTTAATAATTTTGCTATTTAAGTAATGAAAATTTCAAGTTCTGCTTATCCAGTGTTAGCGAAGGAACACCTGTCTGGACAACAACTAGAAAATGGAGATATTTCTGATAGTGGTGTTGAGGATAGAGAAAGAAAAAATAATCAGAACGATCCCAGTTCATCTAACATCAGTAGAAATCTCCTTCTCCAAATTTAATATCAAAGGATCACTATTGCTTCTGACAGTGACTCTGAGCAAAGCAGATAAGCCTCTGATTGCTAATTAAACCATTGCAAAAAGCCCTTAAATGAAGCACCCCCATGCCTGACTAACAACTCAAATCTCAAAGGCTTTCATAATTGAAAGTGGAAGAGATTAAATTAAGAAAATATTAGAGAGTTAATGAATGACAAAAAATGTTATTTGTTCTGTTTACAATGAAACAAAAATCAAGGGGTTGTCTCCCCTAGCTGTGGGAGGGCAAATATTTAAATACCTGTCAGAACATACATTGTAAAGGAACAACTGCACAGCCTCAGACGCACTGTTCAGCCAAACAAGTGTCGTGGATCCTGTGAGGACCAGCCTTGCCTTATTTTCTTCTTATTTTGTCTGAATTTATAGAAGAGCTGTTTAATTCAATACAAAGCTGTCCTTTAAGATCTGTCTGCAGGGCTCTAGGAAAGGAATAATTTGAAATTGACACATTTGGTCCTTCAGTTAGGACACATGCCCCAGCTCCCCATCTTGCCTCTCCCGTGTGCAGCAGGGTGAAAAGGCCTCCTATGGCTCTGACTGAGGCGTTCCATCCCTCCATGCAGGTGTGCCACATGCAGCTCCTGACTGACAGCTGCTGCACAGAGCTCAGTGCTGGGGGGAAGTCCAGATTCAGACACCTCTTCTGAGGAAAATCTTTAATCCACTGCTGCAATGTAAGTGCCATTCTTTAGGAATATTTCTAGTTGAGGTGATAAATGAGCAGCCAATAAAACATATCTTATTCCACAAGCCTTGCTGTTGGAGAAGTACAATGCAAAGACTGGCAGATGTCGGTCTCCTTTCTTCCATAGTCAAGAGGAAACATAGTGATGCAAAAACAATTTACCCAAATATATACATATATTGTTATCCCCTAATAGAGGGTGCTCCCTTCCTCCTACCACAACATCACATAGTCTAACCACAATCTCATTTTTTTCCTTTGTCTTTCTTAAGTGTCGATTTTGCCTCCTATGGGCAAACATCATCAGTTGGATCTTGATAATGGAAAACATTTGTGTGGATTTAGGAAGGCCTTTGCTGCTTTGACAGCACGCTTCACAATGAACATTTGTCAGCACACTGCTATTACTTCCTAAATATTTCCACCTCTGTGGGTGGTTTTGTGTGTGTTTTTGGAGTTGTGGGGAATGTGGGAGCTTTGATGAAATGCCATGGGTGAAACACTTGACTGAGCTGTCAAACACGTGCCTAAGCAGGGAAATGGTGAGTGTTCCAGTCTCGTTTCTCACTTCTCACATCCAGATGAAGCAAGAGTTTAAGATCATGGCTCCTGCCCTCGCTGATAACATACTACTCCCTCCCATGCTGGAGCAAACCAAGTGACAGAGAGAAATGAGCCTCCCACTCGGATTTAATCCTCTTGGGGTGCATTTTTTACACAATTCCTTGGCCAGGGTACTTTGTGACCAAATGGTAGCCCCCACTAGATAAGCTCCTTTGACTGAAATTGCAATCAGTTTCCCAGGTCTACAGAAAAGGCATTTGGATTGAGCTGGAGAAAGATTGGGTTTTATTTCTTTTCTTTCTTCCTTTCCCCTTCAAACAGCAACTGAGTACTCAGTGCAGTGGGTTTAACTTCAGTGAGGATAAAACTGCTGGAGAAAATGGTCTCACCTGAACCGTTTACCATCAGTGAGCTTTCGGATCTCAGAGAAAACCTTTCCCTGCAGGTTGCAAAAGATGAAGGCAAACTCTTTAAGGATTACTCACTTATGAGGCTTCTGATGTCTGAGCCTGGAAAATGTGATCTATGACCAGTGGAAAAGGGGCAGAAGATTTTTATGGAAGTTCCAGAACTGCCTTAGCTGTAGACTATAATTGCCCTGTAATGAGTATTCTAATATCAACTCCTTTTGCAGAGCTGTCTATTCTCTTAAAGGGAAAAAAATCAGCTCACAGATAAAATACTTTGAAATGGGAAGCAGCATTTTTTTTTTCTGAAAACTGCTTTGTGTCTAAACCAAGGGATGTTTCAACATTTTTTTAAATATCCCTCCTCCTCCATAAAGGAACAGATTGTGTTCTGCCTTCCACTACTGGCATGGAATTGTCATAGGCATCAGGTCTCTTGCACTGTCATAGGGAAATTTTAGCAAGAAATAATCACTTATTCCTATGATGTATTTGAGTTTTCTGTTAGCAGTTTGGAAATTTTCATGTCACATTATTGCAGAGTCAAAATCCCTATGAGACTTCAGTGGAGGTGTTTTGTAGGTAGACATTAAACCTCACAGAAATTCAATGTCAAATTGTCAGATGTAAGGTAGGATTGCTCTGCTAATTTCAGAGACGAGATGCTGATAAGAAGTTGGTCCCAGACCTAGAAAAGAGCTGGTCTGTCCTATCTACCTGGCAGTACAGAACTCTTTCAGAAAGTATATATCTGAATGATGTGTCAAATTATTCTTCCATTTTTCTTGTGACAAAACTTCATCTGTTTTCCTGGATGATTATTACACAGTTGAACAAGTCTCACCAGTCCTGGTGACACTGATGAGAGCGTCAAAATATTACGCTGAAATTTCCCTTTTATCAATTCCATCAAATAATTTCTAGTGATATCTCGCTCAGCTACTTGAAGAATTCTACACTTGTCTTGCTGAACATCACCCTCCAAACCCCACAGCCTTGGAAGTTTGGCTCAGTTAGCAGGCTTGGCTAGTTAACCTTGGCCTGTGTGCAGGAGGTGCCAGGACAGCACGCTGCCCCCGCACAGCCCAGGTGACAGCCCTGTCCCTGTGCGCTGGTGTGGCATGGTTATGGTGCTGGATTTGGCTGGGGTGGAGTTAATTCTCTTCCTAGTAGCTGGTATGGGCTGTATTTTGGGGATATGCTCGAACCAGTGTTGATAATTCAGGGATGTTTTCCTTACCACTGAGCAGCATTAAACAGAGCCAAGGCCTTTTCTGCTTCTCACTCCGCCGGGGAAGAGGCTGGGAGTGCACAAGGAGCTGGGAGGGGACATGGTCGGGACAGCTGACCCCAGCTGACCCAAGGGGTAGTCCGGACCATCTGACATCATGCTCGACATATAAAGCTGTGGGAAGAAGGAGAAAGGGGGAAAGCTCAGAGTGCTGGTATTTGAGTTCCCAAGTCATTGTTAGGTGTGACAGAGCCCAGCTCTCCTGGGGATGGCTGAACACCTGCCTGCCCATGGGAAGTGGTGAATAAATTCCTTGTTCTGCTTCCCCTATTAAACTGCCTTTATTTCAACAATTTTCTCACTTTTGCCCTTCTGATTCCCCCCCTCCCACCAGAGGGGAGTGAGTGAACAGCTGCCTGGAGCTGAGTTGCTGGCTGGGGTTAAACCACAACACTGTGTTTGTTGCACTTTCTCTCTATGTAATAGTGTTTGCTGTGTGGAAAATGTACCTGCAGGTAATCTCTGGAAGTAGTCCCATGTAATTAAACAATAGAAAATTATAAAGACAAATCAAGTTAAAGGCACTTCTAGCCTTTGCTTCAAACACATGACATCACCTAAATACTCTGAGTTTTCTGCTCAGAGAAATGGAGTTAAGAGAGATCAAAAATGCTTGAAAATTAAATGAATCCAGGCTTTGCTGGGCAGGTGATAGAAGTGTGTGTTCCTGACTGAAAACTCAAAACATCTGCTTTGAGCAAACGAACTTTTCTGTTTCAGATTTAACAAGAGCATAAAAAATATTTCAGCTGTGAAATGCTGCATTTGGAGGAGGCTGCACATCACATCCAAGCAGTGTTTTTTAGAGCAGTGGGATACATTTTGCTGGAAACATTGTGTCAGTGCACTAGTATACCTCAGAACAATTTGGGTACCTGTGGCACAAAGCGAATGCCTACTCTTACTAATGGATTCCAAATACAGTATATAAGAGAGAGATCATGCATCAGCAACAGGATGCTGTGATATATGGATGCTGAGGTAGGCACTATGCTCCAACTTATATATAGTTTTGTGTAATTGTACTACCCCTCCCCGATAGTTCATGAAGAAAAGCTATTTATCTCCTCTGGACGATAATTTCCAACTAGTTTTCAAGTGTAACATCAAGCAGACAACCCAGGAGCAAGAACAGATCCCAAATCCTTCCCTTATGTGGGACACTGGAATGAAACTTGAGGCATTTTCAAGAAAAGGAAAAAGAGCATCTCCTAACAACTAATTGTTCGGATTTTTTTTTTCCTGGCTTATAATGTCTCCAGTGACTTTAATTTGATTTTTTGATGTGGTCCACTCACTGGGCTCTACTTTTCTTTTTAAAAATGGAACTGTTCATGAGACAGATTTTCCCAAAACCTTGCAGCTCTTCTTAGTAATCAGTCACCCTCAGATGAATATTTTTAATTATGAGCATCTGGCTAAATCACAGGCTTATGCAAAAGGGATATTGGGTCATCTTGTGCAACTCACTGGCAAATGTGATATTGTTCACTATGGGATATCCTCCAGCACTTTGTCCTATCCTTCCTAAATTGTGGATATCTTTACTTCTCTTAAGGGTTTGTCTTACAGGCTAGTAAATCCTGCTGTCGGGAATTCTTTTTTTCTAATATTTATGAACCCAAACAATATCTTTAGTAATTTGAAAACATTGAAAATTGTTTTCCTATTGCAGTTCTGTGATGCTGTAGAGATGCAGTGCTTCCTTCTAGGATAGGAATTTTTATTGCAATATTAAGGTACTACTTCTAACCTACCTGTACTAACTTTTGTCACTTTTCATGTTGTTAGATCAAATTAATGGAGATTTTGAAATCCAGTTAGTAATCCTAGAGCCCTCTATGCTGTGTTTCTCTGAGTGCCTTCTCTCAGTCTGGATTTCTTTTTCTTTTTCCTTTTTTTTTTCCCACAGATTTTCACAGAATATTCTGAGTCCAGTATGACAGTTTCCATTTTAGAAGGCTCAAAAACTTAATCCTACAAGAAGTTTGGACTGATGTTAGTGAGAAAGGACTTAATGCATATAGTGGGCACTTTTGGAAATAGTCCCTATCCCTTTCCTGATTGTGGAACAGGAGTGCTTTTTTCCCTGGTATGTGGTACCACTGTTCTCGACTGAATAATCCCTCTGGGCAGGGTACTCCTTGTCATTTAGTTCAAGAGATTCTCTGACTCGTAACATAAGCACTGTGCTGGAGTACTTTTTATCTTTGCCTCTGAGTGATTCATTTTTTTAATTCTCGCAAAGGAAAAGCCTTTTGCTTTTTCCTCATTTGCTTGTAATTTCATATTTCTTTGTTTGTCAACAGGAATAATGGGAGAGGCCAAAATATTTTACTGGCTTGATAAAAATACTGATAGTTTTGATCAAAACCAAAAGATCAAGATTTTTGTGAAAGATGCTTTTCAGAGCAGCTTTTTTAAGTTAGTGACTGTAGCTGCCATTAATTCCAGCTGTTCATGTCATAGACATTAAATTTTCAGTGTAACTGTACTGGAGAAAAAAAAAGAAAAAAGAAAAAAGGAAGTATGCATTTATGAGGGATTCTGGCTCCTGAGAAGGTGAAGCCTGGCCCAGAAGGAAGGTATGCGCTTTCTCCTATCCTAATGCCTCAGCCTACTTTTTTTACTTATTTACTGGATTGGTTTTATTTTTCGTGATGCTTTCTCTGTTTTTTCAGTCCTACTTTTTTATTTTTTCATCTTTGCACAAAAATCAGTGCTCACATTTTAGCTGATCTCCTGAACTGCAAAGCCCAAATGAGTTTGGAATGACACAAAAAAGTTAAATAGTTTCTAATCAAGAGAAGGGAATAAATGATAGGTGCATGTAAATCTGTGTAGCTTCATGAAAGGAAATGAGGCTGTTGTGCATTCTATTTTTAAAATCTTTATTCTAATTTGAGGCTAGGTAGCAATGTTCACCCTGAATTCATCCTTGAATTAATTTCTATGGATTTATACCAAGAGCAGATTTTAGTCTCTATGTTTTAGAGTTTATCACTTTAGTCATGAGGAACGTTATGTGTCTCTTCCTTTTCCCCTTTATTTTACCTGCTCTAAATTCTAGTGGAACAATTCACTTGCCATCACAAGGAGTGTTTGACAGAACAAGATAAAGTTGTGTCAAATTGTTGATGATATAGCACTGTGCCAGATCATACAATGTTTCTACCTGTGGTTTCTATCTGGTACTTTCTCTTCCTGGTTCTGTTGGGAGACTTGTCAGCTCTGGTTCCTTTTCTAGTATTGTCATTAGGGCAGGATACACCCTTGCCTTCTCTCTCTTGAAAGCTTCTAGAATAGTTGCAAAGAGGTTTTAAATTAGAGATTACTAAAAAGGAGTTAATTTTCCAATAGCTTGAAATATGATTGGTTTTATTTTTGAGCTTATTAAAAAGCCAGATCAACAATTTTTTAGTAATAAATAGCTATACCACAGTTTGAATCAGGTCTAGCTGGAAAAAATGTGACTAACACCACTGAACAGTGTACCACAGCCTGTAGTTTTCTCCATTATACAAACCTATATTTGTATAAATGTCAGTCTTTCCAAACAAGTGCCCATGCTCTTTCTTCTGAAACTCAGTAACTTAACTTCTGCAGATCTCACTGGTGAGAGCATAGAAAATATATTCAATGCATTCATCAAATATAGGCCTTTTGTTGGTTTTTTCTTATTATTTTAATTGGAGGAATTGAGCTTCTAAAATGTAGTAAGAATGGGGTCATTGGTAGGCTGACAAGCATTTGACTTTCTCTTCAAATTTATTCTCCTTTTTTTGTTTCTTTCTTTTTGGAGCTACATGATTGCCTCTACATTTTGGCTTACAGAATGTCTATGGCTTCTAAACCTGCCTATTGCCTGAAAAGATTTATGCATTTTTTTCATACTGAATTCAACCCTGAAATTAAAGAGTCAATGTATCTTCACAAAATTAAGGAAGTCATTGCACAGAAAGACCAAATAGAATTTTTTAAATGCAAGTAATTTTTTCTGTATTAATATGGGTAAGAGGCACTATTATTAAAAAGGAGTAGCTTTCACATAATTTAAAAGGATATGAATATTGTGTAGCTCAAAACCTTAAATTAGTCTTTCATAGATGAATAACAGGGTATAAATTGTAGTCCATTTCTTTGTGCAGTGTCTGTAAAAATGGGGTCTGGTATCTTAGGGTTTCCTGGGAATATAATCATGTATGTGTGTGCCATTTGCAGACATTGGTGTAAATGTATTGATATAAATGACTACAAAAGGTGCAAGACAATGGGGTATGACATGCTACATGTCACAAACCATTCCAATCTTCTTGTGCTATTTAAGTAATTTTAGTCTGGTTGTGTCCCTTGTGACATGGGACCACATCTTCCTCCTGGATTAACTCTGCTGCGACAGTAAGTGAAGGCAGAATTTGATATATGGTGTTTGAACTCTTTCGATAAAATTTAGAATATTAATAGGTTAATAATTTGCATTGATTTATAGTCTGATTACTTTGAAGGTCTTCTGAATTATGTCAGTCCTGGAATAATTAAAATAGCACACAAAAGGGGGAATACAATAAATGCCAATAAAATTAGGTAACCACCTTACTGCTCCTCTCAAATGGAAGAAGTATGAAAACAATCTTAATTGCATAACTTGATAAATTTCTTACAGAATTTGGACCATTCAAGACTAACCCTGAATACTGCAAAAGCTCATTTACAGCCCATGACAGCACTGGACAGCCTTATTCTAGAAATCATGAGAAAGTGTTAATTTAACATAAATCTAAGCTTTCAAAATAATTTAAGTGTAATCAGGAGTCCATAATGTAGAAATGATTGAGGATCATTTGTCATTATGTTAAAAGGAGACTAGGCAGAGATCAGAAGCACTGGTTGTCCCAGTGCCCTCCCTTTCACCCCAGCATCAAGCTCTTTTGCACATTAAGCTTCTTACAAGTCTTCTGATTTTTCAGCTGTTGGTCCTGTTACAAATATATCTCTGCTTTGTAACGTCACAGTGTTTGCTCTGTGCACTGAGCCAACAGACTCAGGAAACAGCAAGGAAAAGCTCCAGTTAATGGCTGTGGGTGAAACATTGACTGAAAGCACATTAGTTGTAATTGTTAGTGCTCTCATTATTTTTACAAATAGATTATGTATCTATATGTAGATACAGGAAATCCCCTGTAAATTTGACTATCTCAGACACCTTCCTCAGCAGTTAAAAAAAATTGTTCTGTGTTGGTATTGTATGAAATGGCTAATAGAATTAAAGTTTTAAATAAATGAAAACAGTTAGAGATGGAATAGGCCCTTTAAATAGCTCAGTCATTCCTGGCACTCTAAAAATCTGTGACATCCCTTATAGATTGTAAGGTAATGGGGAAGTGGAGCAGTGGTCATGAGCAATCCAGATTCATGTTTCTCTATGTCCACTGAAATGTACACAGTATGAAACTTCAGACATCTGTTTTTATAAGCATGTTAAGTGTAGATATTTTTGAAAAATCCACTATTAAATAAAGTGCCAGCAGATGGCATTGAAGAATATATGTCATCATCATTCCAGTTTCTTGTAGAAGGAATAAGGCTTCCTTTACCATGGATTTCTTCCTCCATGCATCTCCTAGACACTGTATGGAGTTCACTAAAGCAGCCAATTTGCAGCAGCTGGAGACCTGGTCTTAGATGTAAGAAAAGTTAGAAGGCTGTAAGCTCTTAGCTCTTTATATGCCAAAGTTTTTATTTATCCTCTCCTACAGAGACAGGCTGGGAGAGTTGGGGCTGTTCAACCCAGAGAACAGAAGGCTCCAGGAGACCTTCTAACACTTACCAGTACCTAAAGGGATCCTACAGGAACCTGGACAGGTACTTTTGACAAAGTGACAGGACAAAGGGTAATGGCTTCAAACTGAAAGAGTGTAGGTTCAGATTAAGTATTAGGAAGAAAATCTTTACTGTGAGGGTGATGAGGCACTGGAACAGGTTGCCCAGAGGAGTTTTGGTTGCCCCATGCCCGGCAGTGTCCGAGGCTAAGCTGGACGGGGCCCTGGGCAACCGGGTCTAGTGGAAGGTGTCCCTGCCCGTGGTGGGGAGGGGGGTTTGAATTAGATGACCTGTAAGGTCATCAAACCATTCTCTGATTCCAACTCAAACCATTTTGTTGATTCTGTGATCCTCTGGACGAGCCATCAGATGGAAAAATCCTGACTGGATTGCCATCAGTAGCTGAGAACCATCACAGTGGCACGGGTCTCCTGTTGTTTGTAAGTGTCTGCCATGGTTCTCTGCTGTTGGTGCCACTGCCAGCTTTAATGTCCCTTTTAATGGTGATTGCTCCAGATTATCTTTTTGCCATTTATACTTTATGTTTGCAGGGTGAACATGAAGGAAGAAAAGGAAGGGAAAATAAGGATGTATAAGACAAATGGAAGTTAGACAGTGAGAAAAAAGAAATGGGGAAATGAAAGTCTGACAGATAAATGACACTGAGATCATGAGGATTTAGTCAGAGATCTCACTTTGATTATGAAAAGTGACTGAGTTTTCACTTGGATTGATCTTAGTAAGACTTAACAAAGCCAGATCTGTTTTGATTGCCTTTTGCAGTCATTTGTGATCCAGGGATGATGGGTGGAAGAGACACAAGAAAATAGAAACTACAGAAAATAATAATATGCTTCAAGAAAATAACGTTGAAGATACTTCCTTTTCATTTGTATTTCTAGACTTTTGCCTTTCTCATCCCCTAAATGTACATTTTTCTGTCTTGATTCTCTGAGTCTCCATTTTCTGTTTTTTTTGGGTTTTTTTTCATGTTTTGCATATCTCTCCTTTTTTCTTTGAATGTAAATAGATAGGATCTGTATTTTCTCTCAGGTGTGTTACTCCAGGTGAAAAGGTTTGTACAGCTCAACTTTGAAATCAATAGTAAGAACTTCAAATATTCATCTCTCAGTAGGTGGAGAAGGTCTTAACAAAACTCTGCAGATGAGTCAAAGGCTATTTGGTTATGTATACTGCTGAAATAAAATGAAAATATCTGCTGGGTATTCATATGGTTTAATGCTGATGGGTGATTTCTTCCTCCTTGTCTTGAATCTGGCTGGTTTTGAAATGCCAAATCAAACACCCATCCAGTGAATATGCAAAGATGTGTCTGTCGCAGAAGCAGCTGCTTGCAGATTGCTTTACTTAAAGCGCTTCGAGAGGCGGGGCTGCCCAATGGGGAAACAGGCTACAGACTAATTAAGAAATGTCATGTTTCTTCTTCCTTGCCTTAAAATTCTCCATAGAATTTTTTCATTATTAAGCACTTCATAAGATCCCAAGCCTACTGAACTTTGAAAACTTGCAAAAAGCTTTCTGCCACAAGTTTTAATTAGAATATTTCCCATTCCAGCTCATGACAAAACAAATATGTGACCTCTGATTGGTTTTCATTATCATCTACCTATCTCAAATTAAAGTTGTGGGGTTTATTTAAATCTGTACAAGGAAACTCTCCCCTTTTTTTCCTTTTTTTCTAGTTTCCCTTATGGTATTTTATAATAGAGTGAAGGAAATCCATGTAGTTATACAGCATTCATCAAGCAAAGGTGTGAAGTGTTGGATTTATTGTGGCTTTTCATATTCACAGAAAACCAAGCTGGCATCTTTAATGCCTTCACAGATGTCAGACATCTTGTGAAGAGAACCAACATACTGTAGTATGATTTACTTGGCAACAGAGTACAGCAAAAAAAGGGAAAATTGTTTGGCTGTAGGATAGACAGTGGCTCTGGATGTTCCTCCCAGCCAAACAGTCACACTGAGCTGATTGTGTTATCACAAATTCATCTTTCTCCCATTTGTCCCCCACTCCATCTCACGCTGACTCCTCGTTTGCAGCACTGTCACCCAGTGACCTTTCTGTCCAATCTTGTAGTGCCAGCAGGGGTGAAATATTATGTTTTCACTGATTAAGCAAAAGGTTAATTAGAACACACCCTTTTTTTTTTTTTTTAACCACATGTTGGAGGGGCGGGAAGAATTAAAGAAAAAAACCCATGAAAGCTTAAATAACATTAGCTACATTTCTATGTATGGAAATACTAAGAAATAATAGAGTTTACTCACTTCTAAGTCCCTCAGTAAGAAGAGGAATAGAGCATAATCATCTATCATATTCATCTTCTTTTATTCATACTAAAAAATATTTTCTATGCAGACACTTGGGTCTGCAGCTTAATTGCTCATCCTTCTGGCCCAAAGCACCCTTCTGCACATGGACAGCATTTCTGTCAAATCTCAAAGCCTCTGTTTGTGTTTCATATGTGACTGGTCTTGTGTTCCTCTGGTGCTACATTCATGTCTCAGGGATTTGCCAGACCGTCTTTAGCACATCTCCCTTCAAGGGTTCGTGAGCCAGAAGCAGCTCAGCAGCTTGGCTGCAGACCAGTGGGAGAGAGACCATGGGAAGGATGGGCCACAGCACTGAGCTGCAGCTGAAGGCAGGACTGCACCAGGGCCAAAGGCTTCCTTCAAGTCAGCAACAAACAAAACCCATCACTGCTGACTCTGGGGCGGTCAAATGACTTTGTATGCTGGAACTACAGAAAGTTAGACCTGAGAGGAGCCATGCTGAGAAACAATACTAGCCAGGACTAGATGGGATTTACAATTGTCCCCCATGACACCATTAGCACCCACAGAAGTTCGTAAGAACAGAACAGGCAAATATCGTCCACACCCTGTCACAGCCTTCAGCAATTTGCAGTTCAGTCTTTCCAAAATTAAATTTATTACTTTCCTATTCAATGTCCCTTTGTGGATTTTTCTTCTATGAGTTTATCATTTGTTGAACAAATGTAAATTTTAGCTCCTATATGCCCTGTTATGACTTCCACAACTATGCTACACAGCACAGCAGTATCTTTTCTTCTACATTTTCTACCTGCTAGTTTCATTTGATGCACTGTAGCCCTTGTTTTAGAAAAAACGATGAATACTGATTCTGTATTTACTGTCTTCATTCCACTCATGTTCTAAACATCTCTATCATACACCCACTCAGCTGTCTTTCTTCTAGGCTGAAAAGCTGTAGTCATTACTTTTATGAAAACCATTCCACCCCTTAAATGATATTGCTCTCTTTTTCAGTTCTACTCTGTGTCTGGTTTTGAGATGAGGACTTGAGAATTTGAAAGGTTAGAAAGAGTGACTTGGTGGCTTATTTTACAGCCACGGTCATATTACATACAAACCATGACAACCACAGTACAAAATCAGGCATGAAGGTTGCAGTAGGCATGAGTAAACTGGTGGTATGACGTCTGAAATAAACCCACAGACTTGGACTTGTTAATTTGTTTTTGCATTCTGTGCTATTTAAGTAATTTTATGCTGCTTCAACTAAGCCTTTTTCTACCCTCTAATATCTCATATCTTAATTGGTTTAGTACCTTTTTTTTATTATTTCCATGTATATTTTCCACTCATTTTACCCTACAGGCAGAGCTCCAGAGTGCCTCCAGCACTGAGAGCTTTGTCTCCTTTTTTTTTCTTTTCAAAAGTAGCAAATATCTCATCAGTCCATAAAGGCCCCCCCACCCCAGACCATCTTGCTGTTTGTCCCTACTCTTATGACCTTCTCTACAAAGATACCTGTATGATTCAATTGGCTGGAATAAGGCAGTTGCCACTGACAGATTTTCCTTTAGGAAATACTGTGAGATGATTCTGATCTCACAAAAAATGTACTAGAAGCAACCTTTCTTCCACGTATTCTAAAAGGAGTCAAAAACATAAAGCAAAGGGGGTTTTGACAGTATCTGGGGAATTTAGGAGCAGAAATCCCACTAAGACATCAAAGAGGTTTGTCCTTAACTCCCTTGGACACTTCTGCAACTCCCATCCCCAAAGCTTGTCCTAGAAGGATTATAAGCACACCCCAGCAGTAGGAATGTGTTGTTCTGTTCAGCAATCATGCAGGAGAGAACTGTGTTTGAACTACATGTGAACAGTCTCCCTTAAATCACTGCCTGCATCAAAAGATTGGCTTAAGCCCCTTCTTCCTCCTCCCTGTTCCTTCCCAAACTGGCCACATCACAAGGGAGTATTTCTGGATACTTTGAAGGAGGACGGACCTGAAGAAGGTTTTCACCAGCTGCTTCACATGCATAAACACAAGTGGAATTATTTTACGTTATGTAGTTAAGCATTGTGACTTACCTTCCCCACAAAAGGAGCAAGCCTGGTGACACATAGTCCACAGTCTGAGGGATTTTTGTAGATGGGAAATTGAGACACAGAGTGATTTAAGTGGTTCTCCCAAGGACAGAGAAAAGGAACAATGGCTAGGGCATTAGCCTGAGCCTTGCCAATTTAACTCAGTGCCTTGTCAGATGTTTCTTAAAGTCCTTGTGTGCCTTAAATAGATAATTATATTTTTTCACAGTAGTATGAGGTAACTGCATAAAAAGTTTAGAAGTGCTCTAAACTGTTGTTCTGGCACACAGCTAAGAGGAGAGCAAGAGAAGTCAGACCAGGAATTCCTGACTTGTGGATGATTACCATAACTGCTTAGTTATCCCTCTTCCCTTCCCTCACTGCAATTACTGGCTGTGATCTATCACATGTGATGCAATGTGTGTTATTGACATAGAGCTTAAGCTCAGGCAGTTTCTGGGGGTGAACTTGATGTTTGAAAAGGCTTTCCTCCATCTTCCCCTTTTTGATAGGAAAATGAGAGTGTAGAGAATGGAAATGCTGAGCTCTCATACAGTGGGACTTAAGTTGTCTCAAAAATGCTGTCTTTATGAGCTGATAAAAAGACTTCAATAAGGAAAACCATACAAAGGATCTAATAGTTCTTGGCTATTTAGAGGAAAGGAAAGCAGGGCAATGTGAAGGAAAAATAATAGTAATGCAACCTTCCATTTTCTAACATGGACAGTTGGCAGTACTGTGCTTTTCCAATTAAGATGATAGCATCTGGACTACTGTAATCCTTAAGGTTGTAAACTGTGTCATGTTGCCCAGAGTGGATTCATCAGTCAGCTGGCAATAATTTATATGATTAAAAAGGAAGGCACTGCCCATAATTTTACTGTAGGGTGGCTATGTTTTCTTTTGGGAGTTTTTTGTCTGTAGAAAATAATTTGTCTAAAGCATTGTACTGGAAGAAAAAAACCTGCAACAAAATTAACAAAACATCTTCCTTTGTGTTCTCTTCCCTGTTCAAAAATACCTAATATAAAAGAACTAAGCTGAGGTTTTAATGATTTTAAGATTAATTTTTTTACCCAATAGATTAGATTACTTATTATATGCTGGAGTTTACTCCTACAGTGCTGCTCAGGCTAGCTGCCAAATGGGGAAAGAAGCATGCAGCTTTAGAAGGGAAGGCCAGTATGGCAGATGGGGCTGTGTGATGGCTGCCACCAAGACAGGTAGGGCAGGGGATAGCAGAGGGAAAAAAGAATCAGCAGACCAAGGGGCTGGGAAATCCTCAGCAGTGAGAAGGAGTTAGGAAGGTACAACTTAAAAGAAACAAAGTTAAACTGAAATGAGTTTCACCGAGTTGTTTTCCTTGGTTCTTTCTCTGGCATCCAGCTCAACATCTGGATTAGTAATGACGTTATCCTGCAAATGCATAATAGTGGCTGCAAAGCGAGAACTGCTGTTTTAGGAGGAGATAGTTTGGGGTTCCTTGTTTGAAAAATTAGAATACATCTATCAGTAATTTCAGTACTTCTGTGAGATTATGAAGCTTCTTTTCATTTCCTCCAAATTATTTGTATCAGGAGTTCAGAGCTAGGGAAGCTGAACAACTTGCCTGCTGAGTCAGGTTTTCTGAGGTACATTGGTACTGCTTAAATGCAAAGAAAGACTTGCTAGAAAGAAATTGAGAGCTCTCCTGGAGCTAACAAACCTCTCACACAAGTTCCTTGTCTGAGCCTTGTGTAAGGATTCACACCTGTGCTGAAATGGGAATGCTGAACACCTGTGCTGAGCAGGTTGAAATGGAAATGTTGAACACCTGTGCTGAGTAGGTAGAAGAGGTTATAAAAGCAGGGAAAAGGGTAAACAAGCTTTTCATAATTTCAGAATTCAGGTAAGCAGGGGCTTCTGAAAAGTTCTTTCTAAGTATTTGTTTCTTTTTGTTTTGGTGTTTTTTGTTGGTTGGTTGTTTTATCCCATCTTTATAATATGGGATAAAATTCTAAACATTTTTCCCAAGCTGTTAGCTTGTACTGACTCCAGATTGTTCCTTTCTTTTCTTGGTTTGTGTAGCTCCCTTCCTTCATGACTGGAAACAGGAGTAATCACAAAGGAGGAAAAATGGTGATTTTCATGATAGTCTGTGTCAGCCAGTGTGTTGGCCAGAGCTGCTCTGGCAATTTCTGTCTGACCCAGTCTTACATATCCACGAAAGGCCAGTTTGCACCCAGCACTTTTTCCCTAATAGATTCAGTACCGATGGCAAGCTGATTGTGTGTTATCCTTAACTGATTTCTATAAATGTGGTTATATATGTTTGTAAAGAAAGAGTGATTTGAATGCACAAGAGAAGTTATCATCCGTCACAACCACTGCTCAAATGCCTGCATTTCTGAGTGAGTAGCTTCACTGTAACAGTAGCATGAGAGGGAGCTGGAGTTTGCCAGGAAGGTAAGGGTGTGGGAAGTGAGGGTTTTTTTCTTTAATTGTGAAAACCACAATCACATCTGAACTTTGGCTTAGTTTGCAGAGGTGTATTGAAGTTCTGTGACCTTATATGAGCTCAAAACAAGGAACAAAATGTCTTCCTATCCAGACAATTTCCTTGAAACTACTCAGGGAGTTGCAATAGTCACTTAAACAAATGATTTTGAAAAATGCAGTAAACTCTTAGCTTCATCCTCAGAAGCAGCCTAAAAAAGTTAGTTAAATCATGATTTATTATCCTTTAATGCAACAGCCATATTTAATGGAAGGGCATAGCCAGCCTTCTCTCCAGTAAGGCAATACTAGGTTCAGTGAATCAACCCTAGCCTTTAGAAGAAGCTTTTCCTGATGGAAGAGGTAAATACTGTCTTCATTGTGTCATAGAGGCACAGTAGACTTGCCATGAATTTTGCAGATGTGGGTGATGCCTCACTAGAACAGAGGGGAAGCTTCTCTTTCAGTTTGTGATTCCCACCTCCAAGAGCCACCATGAGAGGGCCTGTGCAGCATCCACAAGGTTTTGTGTTGGTTTTGGATGAGTGAACTGCAAGTGGCTCTGTGCCCTTGGTTTTTTCATGGCTCTTTAGAAGACGTGAATTGACAGCATCAAAGTGACTTGAATTAATCTTTGTTACTCACTGGGTACTCCAGCTTCATCACTAATCTCAGTATATTCACTATTCGAATTAGATTATTATTAGAAGATGAACCAAGTCTACTACTGAACCCCTACTAATCTCTCCCACCTCATCTCCCTGCCACTGAAAGCAACCCGTTTACCTTTTTTAGGTGATTTTTTGCTAACAACCTGCAAAGTTTCCTTTTGGTGTAGCTGGGAATGTATAACTAGATGGGGATTACCTGAAAATGCTGCTAATGAATTGGTATATGTAATGTTCAAAAAAGCTTAGGCACACAATCAAACAGGTCTGTAAAAGAAAATCCGTAGGTTGTTTAAGAGCAGGGAGCAATCTGTGCTTACAAAGTCACCCATGCAGACCTACTGGCACGAGCATTTACCTTGCCTCTAGTAAAACTGCAGATTCCCAGGCAAGCTTATCTGGCAGTGCAGGTGTGGGGCACAGTCTGCTGTGGGAAGAATCTCCTGGGCACAAATAGCACTAAGTCAGTTTGCTGAAGGACTGCATTGCTCTGGAGAACTAAGCCAGAGCCTTACATAGGTGCATAGCCTTGCAAGTGCCCCCTTGACCTGAGAGAGGAGGAACTGATGCTCAAGTAGAGAAAACCATAGAATCACACTGACATTCCGAATTGGAAGGAAACCACAAGGATCATTGACTCCAACTCTTAAGCAAATGGCCCACACAGGGGTCAAACTCTCAACCTTGGCACTATTAGCACCAGGCTCTGACCACTGGGCTAGTACAGAGCCTAATTGTCCCTCTGCTGTGCAATGGGGAAAAGGAGGAAAGGAGCTTTTCGTAATATGTCATTGGTGTGGGAGGCATTTAAGTACCTTTTTTTGCACTGAAATAAATGGCTCCAGCTGCAATACCTTGTGTTGTGTGGAGAGTCTGCTGCTTCTGAACATGGACAAGAGGTAGAAGCTGTAGGAAATGGCTGGGTAGCCTCTGCTTTTGAAGGCAGAGCTGTAAACTGCAGGGGCAAATTAGACAGGAGTATAGTATCTTACACTGAGACATGATTCTTGTTATTAATCAGTGATTAAGTAACAGTTTAGCTATATAAATTCCTTCCACTTTCAAAGCACAAAAGAGTTGTGCTCATTTACTCCAGCCAAGAATTTGATATAATAATTTTGGGAAGCTTCCTGTTTCTTTCATGTTCGCAAGAGTTCTGTATTATGTAAAGAGACTGTTTCATGAATGTTACCTAGCCCAATTTCTGTGTGTAATTAATTGACTTAGCTTTTTTCTCTGCATGCAATTCCACACACAAAAGGATGTTTTAAATCACAGCCAACTGGTGAGAACACTTTCAAGGAATCTTTTATTAAAAAAAAAAAAAAGGTCCTAAATATTCTGTTTTCTTTTATTCCCTCATTATACAATTGTAAAGTTTTTGAGCAAGCAATATGGTATTTTTCTATTGAGCCTTCAAGTCACAAGCTTTCTCTTTATTCCAGAAATATCAGACATTCTACACCATTTATTCTATAAGAATCTAACCCTGTACACTTCACTAAAACTTCTTCTTGGGATACCTTTGTTCAACAAATGCAACCCAAAGGCACCTGCATTGGGATAGTGCATTAAAAAAAACCCAACCAAACAAGAACACTTAGGGATGAAAGGTACTTTACAGAGTGCACAAATGTTATATGTAGGTCTTCAAAGGTTGCTTGGCTGAGCCTTTGATAGAATACCTAGGATACTTTTCCTGGAATGACAGTGTCATGAAGTCACTTGAGTAGTAATTTGTTTGGAGCAATACCTGTGATTTCTGGCATGTGCTGGAAACCTTAATTCAGGCTCACATATGTTGAGAATAAACACTTGAAATCACTAGGCTGATAAAATATATAAGCTACATTTTATGACCTTGAGTTGAGTGATGTTGTGGTATCGGCAGAGGCATATTTTGAGTTGCAATAAAAATGGTCTCTTTCAAGAAGGTCTGAGTTTGTACAGAGAGGAAATTTGCTGGGATTTATTTTCAAAATGCTGTTTGGAAGACAAGAGGGGTCTTCATCAAAGGGGAAAACTTGAAGAGAAAAGAAAAATAAAAGGGGCAAGTGCTTGAGTTTTGAAGGCTAGATATGGGATCAAGGAACGAGAAGGATAGAGGGAGGATATAAAATACTGCAAACTGGGAAAGGGAAAATGATGCAGAAAACAGCATATCAAAAAATGGAGAGTAAGATTCAGAAAAAGAGCAGAGTTAGCAAGAGAAAAAACATTAAAGCAGTGCTGGAATTAGGCCAGTGCTGGACTGTGGCAGTTCACAAAAGAACCCTGACAGCTGTTGTAATGAGGGTCAGACTAATTGAAATTTGCCCCTCTCCAAATCTGATGGTTAAATTCCAGTGCTGATGAGGGAAATACACAGAAAAATGCAGAATGAGGAAGAGCTCTCCAGCGTGACTAGGAGCACACGAATGCCAAATATAAAAGAAGAAGAATATAATTTCTCCAAACTGTTTATTCTTTCTTTGCAGCACACAGTGCATTATCACTGGCACGGAACATAAATGGAATTCAGTCAAGTTCCAACTTTAAACACTGGATCTGAGGAGACTTTTTAAATGTAAGTTATCTGGGTATGAATATATACATTATTAAAGTTTTTCCTGCATTCAAAAAATAAATGTTATGATTTGGGGGCAAATAAACGGAATTCTTTGTGTGTTGCTAAGTAGTTGAATGTACATTTCAAATAGGAAGATTAGTGCAGACTGTACCACAGGATCATGGCTGATTCTTCTTTACAGGGTCTCCTGTAATTAACATTACCAATAATATAAAAGAGGAAGCTATTTATTATGCAAGGTCTGCAGCTAACTATTTATACTAGGAGATCTGATCCTTCTGGTCTATTTTATCCATCATTAAACCATTGAAGGAAATAAGTGAGGCAAAGGATCCTTGACTTTTTCTTTTATGCAAATTAGGTTAATAATTTTTTAAGAGCAAAATACAGTTTTAAACATAAGACTAGAAGAAATTGCTTAAATAACCATTTTTTACAGAAACCTAGTGTGTTGGGAAAGTAATCATATAGAGTAAAATATATGCTCCGTACTTTCATATAAGGTGGGGAATACTTTTCAGCTTTATGGGACATATTTCTTGTGTTTCACTTGTACCAATTTAAGGGAGCGGCAACTCTGCTGAGGTAATGCTGATGCAAAATCCACTGAAGATCTGCCCAAATGGTGAGGGGCCCAGTTCAGCCAAGTGTATAAACACATGCTTAAACTCATTCCCACTCACAGCATACGCTCACTTGTGCTATTGCGTCACTGTCACACACAGTTTATGTCAGCTATAGGATCGTCCAAAAACTGTAATACCCATAATTTCAGAAGGAATGCAGAGCTGTAGGCTGTGGGAGTAAATGTGTTCTCATCGCTTTCTGGGCCCTGCACGTGGAGTGAATGCTGCTTGTGTCTACACTTGGCCAAAGGGACATCCTCACAGCTGTTGTGAGGAGCCTTTCCCAGCACCAAGAAGGGCTTTCTGTAGCTGGGTAAGGTGTTTTCATCTTGAATTCTTTTGGAATCTCCTTTTGTATTTAGTGAAATCCAGATATTCTATTAATATGTTTAGATAATATAGTGATTGGCACCTTAGAAATACTTAAGACAGACAGATAAAAGGATTCCAAATGCATCCTTTGTGAATTTTTAATAGAAGATTTTGCATTGTCCAGTGATGAAAACAAATCATCTGTGGAAAGACAACACTGTTTTCCATTAGTATCATTCACTGAGGATGTTTGTATATGTTTGGTGTCTGATAGCATCTTAATCATTTTACCATTTCTAGTGACAAGATGTGTTACTTGACAAGCACTTGTACTTTGTATCTGCCTCTTCTTTTTTCTTTTTTTTCCCAAGCTTCAAGGTCTGTGCTGTATTTCTCACACAATGATGCAATTGATGAGCAGGTGAAGTTATCTGACAGTAAATTGTTTCTTTACAAACAATACACAAGTTCTGGATTTAGTTCAAATTCCAGAGAAACCAAAAAAACTGGTAAAAATTTATTTCTTTCAGGTTTTTCAACTAGGGTTAGACCAAAGAAACTTCTGTATCACACATCTTTTGGGGATCCAGTACCAACAATTGCTCTGACTGGACCTGACCTTGCTTTGATTTTCTTTTTGCTGCACTGACATGCCTCCCCTTCACAGCTCTTCCTAAATTTATGTATTACTGAACTATTCTCAGAATCATGTCTTAGAATAGTTTGGGTTGGATGGGACCTCCAATATCACCTCGTTATCCTAATACTAATGGTGAGGAGGAATTTTATAAGTGTTCAGTGTGTGATGACGAATGTAGTATATTTTATAAATTAATTTCAAGTTAATGCTAAATTATTATGGAATTATGTACTACATACACTTTACTACTAAAAGAGTTCATCATGTTTAATGTTATTACAGTGAACACCAAAGGAATTAATAATGATTTGCACTTCTTATAGAGTGGTACCAATGTAGAGAAAAGAAGGTTAGCCTAATTAAATTCCACAAACCACTTTAGGGCTCTGCCGTATTGTGGAGGCTGTTTTTTATGTTAATTAATTCTGAATGAAAGGTTTCTGAAGTATTTTAATATTGTTCAAAGAGGCACCAGGAAGTATTTCAAATTTTTTTTTTTTTTCTGTCCAGGATTCTTTGACCAAGCAAGCATCATCCTTTCCATGATGAGCTCCTGCATGCTGTATAAATGATAATAAATAATAGTGAACTGAATATTCTAGTACTTTATTGAGAGACAGAGCTGAAGTTGGGTGAGGATATTGCTGTGCTCTGACAAGACACAACTGGGGGAGCAAACCTGAGGCCTAGAAATCCAGTTCACTTTCTTGCAGTACATAGAGTTGCTGGACAATGCATTATAGACTTAACTCCCCTTTGGAATTACTTACTGTCCTCATTCCTAGTGTTCCAAAACTTTTGCATGTTATTTGCTTTCTGGTTCTTTTTAATCATCATAGAGAGGTAGAAGACATCTATTGGTAGCATTCTGGTGACCTGCCTAGTTCCTTTTCAGCGTCTCTTAAGTGTTGTTGAGTAATACAAATATTTCAGACTGGGATTCGCACCAAAAAAAAGAGCTGTGAAAAAACAAATGTGAAAATTTGCTTTGCCTCTCCTTCTACTGAAATTCTTGGAAATGTTTTTACTTTTAGCCTTCTAATAGACCTGTTTGGAAATCCTGTTCAAGCTGGATTTTTCAAACCCCAATTCCCTTAAGCACATACTTCACATGTAAGGCATGTGTTTAAATTCTCTTGATTTAGTGTCATATACTTAAGGGCATTGCTGAATAAAGAAGGGCATGAGCATGTACTTAAATGCTTTGCTGATCAAAGGAACAAACCTTTTGATTTGATCTACATTTAATGCAAGTTAGATCACCTACCTAGTAGTCAAGAATTTACTAGATGTCTCTACTAAAGACAGTTCTTGATTAAGCTGTGTTCTTCTGGCTATGGGAATAGGAAAGGCTGCATAATAACAGCATATTTCTTAGTATTTTTTTAATGACATTGGTTGTAAATTACATTTTCAAGTGCCATATTCTCACTGCAAATAAAAGAAGGGATCAAGACAGTAAAAATGAAAAGAGAAAAGAGGGGTTTGGTTGTTAAAGACATACATTCAGTCCAACACCAGAATGATTCAATTATGTTGTCAATATTTTTTTCTTTCTATAGACAGTACAGTATGTAACACATCTCTTCCTCCTTACACTAAAAATTTATATTCAGGATACTCTAATGAAGTACATCTTGAGTCTCCTTTTCATGGCTAATGAGGAGACAACAAGAATTTGACTAATACTAGTACAATTACTGGAGCAGTGAAGCGTGCATCTCTGATTAGACGTGATAATTTGCAAGGCTGGGCTCTTCACATTAAGTTTGCAAACAGTTTAAAAATCACTTCCTCTATTTATCCAGCTAATCTCTGTTTAATGACTCCAGACCTGACAAAAGAAAGAGAAAATGTCTCTTAAAACCCTATACTTCATTTATGAAGCTTGTATGTAGAGGAGAGGTGTAATTGATAGCAAATTTTTTCCAGAACACTTTTAGATGAAGCCATGCAGCTGACTTTTTACTATGCAGTGGTATTTTTATTATTCCTGTAATACTCAGTCTCTTTTACATAGAGCTTTGTTGTCTTTGTCTAGGTTTAGACATATATTTCTACCAGTTTTTGCCTCTTTTGATTTCTTTCTAATTTGCCTTTTGAATTAAATACTCAATAATCCATAGAGTATGAATATTTTTGTTGGATTTGCTTATTTTTTTTCAGAAAAGGTTGCTAGAGTGACTGGTGATGGTGCTGTTAGGGAATTCTTCATCAGCATCTCAGACAGGCGGGTTTTGAAAGGAATCAGGTACATACCATTCCAGATTTTTGAAATATTCCTTCATCTTTGAGGCCTCTGTTCACCATTTGGACTTGAAGCAAAGCTGCCTGGAACAACAGGAACTATGGTTAGAATTCATGATGAATTTAGTTAAGCAAACAGAAGCAGCTCTTGCTGTCAGTAGGTGGCACTTGACCGGAGGCAGGAAAGAGATGATATTTAAAAAGGACAGCCAGCGGTTTCAGTCGGGCCTAAAAATGGATGCCTTCATGTAAAACTCTGTTCCTGATCACATCACTCACAGAAATAACATATTCTAGGTGTGACTGCAGAGAAAGAACTTCCATTAGAGCATTTAACTGGGTTTGCGAAGTCACTTGGCACACTCATACCTGGACCAAGTGCCAGTGTATTGTCTCCATATTGCACAGTGGCATCATGCGATTGCAATTTCTTTTAGGATCCTCTAAAACTGAGTAAAAACAGATTCAAAACAAATATACTGTCATAGGAAGGTAGAAAGGATTCACAACTGTGACTTTCACAGATATTTTCTGGAGTTTTGCCTAAAATGTGTAAAAGCAGAAGTATGGAAAGAGGATCAAATGCTCAGCCTGTTGTTTTGTTCCCATTATTGGCTTATATAGCTTCTGGAGAGCATGATCAGCTCTGTCTAAAGTATCTTGTTAAATATGGGCTCTGGGATTTCCCTATTTTAGTAAGAGATACCTACTACTTTTTTGTTTCCACTGAAAAGCAGCAGCTGTTGCAAGGATTGTGTGGAACAGACCGAAAATGTGCATCAACTTCCTTCTGGACCTATAGAAGTTAATTGTGTCAGAGAGGAAGGAATCCTTAGAGAAGTTTTGACTGACTGCATGGAGGAGCCAACTTTAAATACTGAGGGCATCTGAATCTTTCTCATCTCCCAGACACAAAAGAGATAAAAACAGAAAGTTGTGAGGTTTAGTTCTTCGGGGTGGCAGTTTCTAAAACTGATCTGAATTGCCAGTGGCAGAGCATCCTCCCTGAAGATTAGGACAGAAGGGTGGAGGCAGTGCAAAATGACATCACCTCTTGCTGTTACTAATGTGATGGAAGATGGCCAACGTAGCTACAGAAATGGAAAAAGCAGATAAAGGATTTTCTTCATTTTTGCTCTGCAGTCTCCACTGGTGGTCCTTACAGGGCCAACTGTCTGATTTCACTCTTCCCCATTACAAATTAATACATTTAAGGACCAGGAGGAAGTATTTGAATGTGCTATCTCTTCATATAAATCATAATTTTTTTTTTAAAAATTGCTCATTCTGCCTAGAACTGGAACTAAGGAAGCCGTTTCTCAATGAGGAAAAATTGAATAGAAATTGCGCTATGATCAGGGCTAGCAGTAAGTGTTCCTTGTTCTCTATGCTATTTAGAGCTCTTGTTCTTGAATCTGTGCAAGTGCTCTATATAACTGATATTACTTTGTAACAATAAGTTTCCTGCTTCTAATCACAACAGCAGTGCTGGGAAACAAAGGACTGCTTTTGCTCTTGCTCAGTTCCCTGGAAAGTAGCTTATCCCCCATGAGGGAAGGTGAGGGACTGCAGTGTTTTTGTGCAATTGGATTGGTCTTGTGATTAGTGGAAAGTATCCTCACCATCACCCAGTGAGTAGTTCCAAGCAGCCATCCAGGACTGTCTCTAATCTCCAAAGCTGCCTGTTAAGCTTTTTTTAAGAATTACCTAGTTACTTTTTCCTCTTCCCTGTGCCTTGAGGTAGAACGCATGGCATTGGAAGGGTGGAGCTACTCAGTCTCCAGCTGCCTGTTGTCATTGGGATGTTCTGTGCTGGGATAGAGCATTTAGGAGCCACTGAAACCACAATAGATTTTTAGGACATGTTTACTTAAAAACAGGTTAATGTTAATGCAATTAATTGATAAAAAGAAGCAACAAAATCAGTCATTAACCTTAAATTTAGAGGTTGTTGGTTCAAGCTTATGGGACTGGCTAATAAACTACTTCCTTTTTTGGAGCTCATACCTTGGAAAGTTCCTAGGGCTAAGTAATTCCCACTCCTTTTGAAGCAGATAATTAGCGGAGACACCCTGAGTTAATTCTGCTTTTTTTCCATTCTGTATGAGGCAACACCTTCCTTTTTCTCTTCTGTTTACACATTCTCTGACTGGATTAAAGGCAGGACAGAAAACTTTACTTTTTTTTCTATCAGTTAGTTCTTTGTAATTTGTATTCTCTAGTGTAAAGAGTGAAGTACATTTTGCCTGGTAGCCAAGTAGGGTCTAATTTGGTTCCCTGTAAATAAATGCAAGCCTTTCAGTTGGCTTTGTAGTTTCATAGTAGATTTATCACTTGCACTCATTTTAAAAGAAACAAAACCACTTGTAAGTAGGACAAAAAGACCAAACCCAAGTATAATGGAAATGCTATGTGGCCAAGAATTAGTGCTAAGAAGTGTTTTTACTTGAAGAGAGTGGCAGCAGTTAGAAGCATGCTCTCATTTTATCTCAAAGCCGAGTCATTCTCTGAAATTGACCCCCAGTAGTTGCCACGCATATCAAAAAAAAAAAAAAAAAAAGGCACATTGATGCTCTTCTGAATATGCCCTTGATATAACCTTATTTTGTTGACAGTTCCATAAATTAAAATGTGAATATAGCAAATTTTTCCTTCCAATAGTTTTTTCATTGTCATTATCAATGTAGTGGAGCACTGTTTCAAGCATGCAAAGAGTGTCTGCACCTTTATGTGCCACCTGATATTCCTGATTTCTCTGTAGTGGTGTCTTTGCTTAGTCTCTCTATCTTGTTGCACTCCACAATGAGAAAAATCTGGAACCTAATGAGGCAGCCTAAATTCCCTTTTATAAATTACACTCAGAATCCCCAGTGCTGTGTTTGTTGGCAGTCTGCCAGATACCATGTTCCACTGCATAGACCTCTCCCCTTTCGCACTGAGATTACTCACATGGGAGAGTACACGTGTCCCTGAGTATGTCCAGGAGCATAAGTGGGCCTGTGCTTAAGGCCTTAGCATGGTGAAGTGGAAATCTGAACTCTGAGATTCAGATGCATGTCCCTGAACACGCAGAGAAATCAAAATCATAAACGGCAACAGTGTCAGGTTTGCCTGTTTGTAAAATAGCAATAATATTCCCTCCTTTCTTTGCATGGATCACAGGCTCCTTCAGGAGTAGATGGAGGTCTGGTAATCACAGAAGTACTTGGGTTTTCCCAGGACATTTGTTCTTCCACAGTGAGGAATGTTGAAATAAGATTCACTAATCAACAGGGAAACCACTATGAATTCCAAGTTCACCCAGTCCCCCAGGTTGTTTCCACTTCTCTGCATATCTGATTTATTTGAATCCTCATTTCCTGAGGAAATAAGATTTATGAAAACATCTTTACCTGTCTTCCATTTTGAATCAGACATATTTGTGAATAAAGTTCTTAATCACATTAAATTCCTAATAAATAATAAAAAACCTCTCCTGGAGAGCAAATATTTTTTTAATATGTCCACTGGAGAGGGTGGAAAATAAAAATCACTTAAATTCTTACTAAAGCAAAAAAACCTACACAGAATAGTACATTATGAATGCTTAGTTGCTTGGAAAAAAAGCAGCTTTTGGAGTTTTTTGTTTCCGACATTAGAGAATCCCCTCCTCAACTAAAGCTTTTCCTGTGGGAATTACCAGTTTTAAACCAAGGAGCAACAGAAGATTACTTTTTCCTATCTAATACCTACTGGATATTTAGTTAGGGTGGCCTCATACATTCAGTTAAAAGTTAATCAACTAGAAGACACTAGTCCAGTGGAAACCAGATGTAGTTAGCTCCACTGCTCATGGAACAATTTCTGTGCAGATCCTTGTAATTTCTTCCCCAGATGTGAGCTGTCCCCTAAGATCATTGTGCTATTTCAAACAACTTGTTCACACACTCCACAGACTTCAACTTTTGTACAAAGCAAATCATCCTCAAGTTTGGAATAAATAGGAATTGAACTATTTCTTAAACTACTCTTTAGAAAAGGGCCTTAAATGGTAGCATCCCTTTCCATTTAGTTTTTAGTCTGAGGCTGGTGTGGTGCTGTGTGTTAGAAGATTCTCATGTCACAGACTGAAACTGATACACAGGAAGTTCCATCTGAAGATGAGGAAGAACTTCTTTACTGTGTGGGTGACCAAGCACTGGAACAGGCGAATAGGTTGCCCAGAGAAGTCATGGAGTCTCCCTCACTGGAGACATTCCAGAATCATCTGGAAACAATCCTGTGCCATGTTCTCAAGGATGGGCCCACTTGAGCAGGGAGGTTGGTCCCTTGCAATCTTATCCATTCTGGGTTCTTTTTCAGTACCTTTTGTTTTTGCTATCTTTATGGGAAACGTGCTGTTTCACCACAAATGGGACTCTGCTTCCAGGATGTTTTGCAGTGGATTTTATTGTGCTTTTGTGTGTTGCCTCAGAGACTTTTATCTGTGTAGGTACTTACCTCGATTTACTCACCTTTTCAGTTTTCTGAGCTCCCTGCCTAAATCTGGAATTCCAAGAGCTTTGGAAATTCCATTCCACCTAGGAATTCATTCCAAGCTGAAACTTCAGCTCATTTTCACAGAGATTTCTGGTACAGTCTGTAAAATAGACAATACAATTTGTTGCAAGACAATAATGCTTCTATAACTAATTCTCAGGCTTTTTGCTCTTCATAAGCTCTTTACCTGTGGATGTAGCATAGGCAGAGAGAACGTGAATTCCACTGCACTATTAGCAAGCTTTCAGCCAAGGTGATTCACTGCCCCAAAAGCAGATTTTGCACTTAAGGATAGCTTTTGAGCTGCAAAGTTCCAGGTCACAGCTGTTGGCATTTGGATGTGCATCTCTGTTGAAAATGTGCAAAATGTTTGGCATTGTCAGAACAGGAAGTCCAGCTACAACAAAAACACTGGTTTCATGTGGGAGCACCTACATGCAACAGCACACCAAGTATTCCTAGAAGGAATCTGCTGCCCTCCTATGTGTGAGGGTACTTATTTTTGTATTTTCCATTAACCCTGAAATAAGGGTTCCTTGCCTTAGAAATCTTAAGGTAGAGATTTGGGGTTTTTTTGGTCATGAAAGTTAAAACAATTAACTCATTCATAAGGCAGGAATTTTAATTGAGATCACCAAGGCTGAAAAACAAGCGACTTATTCACAAGTAGAATTATATGTTTTTCCCAGCCTTTTCCTCTAAATATTTGATCATAGAAAGGCTTGTTTTAGACCAACTGCAGCAGAAGAAAACATTAATCTTAGATTTTATATTCTGTGAGTCAGTGAAAGTTGGTAACACACGGCTATATTTATCTTGTCCTGTCATTTCAGATGTACCTTACCCCACTCTATGGAATCATTTCTTATAGATGCTGGCAGCAGTCCTTGCCATCTCATACCTGACTTTTTTTTTTTAAGCTAGACTTGTTTATTTTAGACAGGTTGCTTCATACCCTGTTCAGAAATGAAATGTTTTCTCTGTGTATGGAATTTGACAGAAATGAAGAAAAATCTCATCCATTTTCCTCAGTTGTCCTTACCTCATATGAAGGAAAACATTCACAGCTGTCTCTAGTGTCCTGCAATGCAATAATTTTTCTCAGAGGTAGACTAATACCTGAAAAGGCCACTTGCTGACAAGGCCACTTGCCTTCTGCACTTGGTACTGTAATGTCTGGACACTGGGAGTGCAAGTATGATCTCTTTAAACTTCTATTAAGCCCATTACCCCTTTAAACAGACTCATACTTTGCTATTTAGGCTAACAGAAAAGGTACAAGGATTTTTACTGGCACTGAAAGGAATAGTTTCCAAAGTGCCCCAGGGAGCTATACACAAAGATCTTACTGAAAATCAACAAGATTTGTACTCACTAGAAAATTTTCTTCTTGGAAAATTACTGAGGATACATATTAGGAATTACACTAAAAGAAATCGTCGACATTGGATGAGTTGATTTCTTTCTTCTTTGTCATTGGGCTCATCTTTCTTTAATACCAGTGTAGTGGACAGTGCTGTGCTATTGAGGCACGTGTCCAGTGTAAAGTTGACTTGAGCTGGTTTGAATGCCAGTTGCTACTCTAGTAACCATTTCTAAGGAGGCAGCATGAAATTAATATGCTACAGTCTGCGCAAAAGGAAGATAAAGTAAATGTAAACTTAGATCAGATAATTAACACGCCTTTGTGCATAGTGCTTATAACAAATCCCAAGAAACTATTCCATGATATTTTATAGCAAGGAGGTTAAACTTTGTAAATGTGATGAGGTTACTCTTTCACTCTTTGAAGTGATCTAGATGAAACGGGGATTTTCTTGTTTAAGGTCACGAAAATGTAAGTGATAATGGATATAAAACATTTCAACCTCAAACCAATAATTCTGACTTTACAAACCAAATAAAAAGAGTCTTTCCTGTGTTTATGTAAACAGAAAGGTTTAGACACTTCTTTTAGAGGTGCTAAATAGTACAATGAATTGTAATTGTGCTGGAGCAGAATAAGACCTTCATTAACAGAAAAGAGGATAATGTATTTTCTGGAGGATATCCAGGGGTGTGGTTTTGGGTTTGGTTTTGGGTTTTTGTTGGTTGGTTGGTTTTCTTTTTAATTCTTCTTTCTTGGTTTTTTTTGTTTGGGGTTTTTTTTTGGAAAAGGCTAACTAAGTTTTACCATTGAGTCAGGTAATTGAGGTAAATATAAATCACTGCCTGAATAGCAGAAAATACCCGGCATATGCAAGAGAAAAAAATATTTCCTGAGTAACCTGCAGCAGGGAAAATGGGGATCGCAGTGCAGTTCCATAATCAATGCCTAATGCTGTAGTAGCATCTGCAGAATGTCACTGCAATCTCACACAGCAAAACCAGGTGTGTATAGAGGAAGAAGACTTTACAAGCCAAATATTGTGGGATGAAGTCAATAGTGGCTACACCCTAAGAAGATTGGAATTAGACTTTAAGCATTCATTCAATTTTGCTAAATTGTAGTATGTAACTGTTATCCTGACGGTAAAAAATTTTATTCTTTCCTGTGTATGTAGGGTTTTATCCCATTACATGCTGACCTTGCTTATATAATTGGCAAAAGGGTATTCCATTAAAAGTAAAAGCTTTTTTATTTCATTTTGTCCATATGGTTCAATTTTTAATGTCCATCCTCTTAGTGACCAAACATTTACCAGGTTCACTAACTTTCTGTAGATGACTGTATATTATGGCTCAGTTGCTCTGAGGTCAACCCACTGTTTTCCTATTTATTTACTTAAAGAAATGAACTGTCTTGTCCAGACTGGCCATTTTCTAAGACAGTACACAGAATAAGCCACAACTCTCAGGCACCAGGACTAATGCTGCATATTGGATATAGGTATGCATTCTCAAACCAAACTACATCAGGCTTTTCTCTGACCATTTTTTCTTATTTAGAAACTGATGAGTGCATGATAACTTGTATTACAAAGCTGAATTTAAATCCATTTTTTTTTTCTGTAACTGCTGTGCATGTTGGAAATCTGTCAGACTACTAAGTTGCATGACTAGCTGATGGTGTAGCTAGTTTGATAGTTAAAAAAAGGCAGAGCTGGAACTACTGTATCTGCCCTAGACATTTCAAACCAGTGATAAGAAGAGAATGCTAAAATATCTAGTCAAAATTATAAACTGAAGTGTAAAACTGTGAGGGTTTAAGTATGGCAGAAGAGCTACCAATTAAATTTATTTTTGCAGTGAAAAGACAAAGGATTAGGTCCTCTATACAAAAAAAAAGTATGAATTGAATCTTCTGAGACATTCAGTGCTGTAAACTACTTCTCAGCTGTATAGTGTTAGGAAGCAGGCAAATCCTTCCATCAGTGCTGTCAAAGCAGTTTTTAAACTACTTATAGGTGGGGTGTGCTGTCAGTCTCAGCGCTGGGGTATTTCATGTTCCCACTCTGTGCTCTCCACTCAGTTGCAGAGACAAAGAGAAGTAGCTGTGACTGTATTGGGGGTTCTGGTTTATGCAATTCTGAAAGAAGGAACAGTAATGAACAGAAATTAATTAAAAATAAACTGAGAGGAATAGGCGTGTTCCATTTTTGTGCTATTTTAACTTTTAAAAGAACTAAACCAATTTATTTTAAAAATAAACTAAGTCTCTTGAGGCAAACTCAGGCTTTTTGTGACAAGGGCAGCTTGTAGCCACATAATATCCATCAGGATCATTGAAAGTTGTTTGCAGTGTACTACGGAAAATATTTCTGCCACGATGAGGTGTCCTGGTCACTTCAGTAAACCCGTGCTGCTTTGAAGGCTTCTAGTATTTTTCATCCATGTTTTCATCTTTTTTTAGTTACACAATAATCTCTGTGTATGTCTGTGAAAAAAGCATAATGATGCTACAATGGCTTCATTAAAGCCTTTATAGCCTATAGAAGTTTTGGGCTTGGATTTATTCTGGGAATGGAATATCACAATTAGACAGAACTTAAAGTTTCACCCTTCAGAAAATTCTTAATGGCTTTTGGTGTGAACTAAAAATAAGGAAAAAGCATCAGAGATGAAATTTTGAGAAACAACAAATTTCTGCACTTTGACTTTATTAATTACAATACATACCATGTTTTGCACAGGACCAAATATTTTTTCAGAAAAAACAATTAAACATTCCACATGATTTTTTTTTTTCCTTTAAGTAATTTCTTATTACTGAAAACTTTCCTTCTGATTCCATTTCCCCATCTGGTCCTGGTAAAGCATTTCATATATATATATAAACTTTCCGATGCTTTGCTTTTATGGCTTTGCTACTAACGCACAAGAGTACTGTCACAAACTTGTATGTGTAAAGTGGAGATAGGATTTAGTGGCACGTTTATTAACTGGCTTTCAGAGACCTGTTAGGTAGAACATATTTTGGTAGAAAGAGGCATTTATATTCACAAATTAGGTTGCTGGTCTGTAGTAATATTTGTGTGGAAAGTAAAACCTGCTATCTGATCAGGTCTCGATTAAATCTTGGGAGCAGTAGATGTCTCATGAATTCATTTTATGAAATGAAAGAAATTTAATATAAATGCAGTACAATACATACGTAAAAGACTAAACAATTGTACTAGAACTGATGGAATAGATCTTAAATTAGTTGCATTTAGTTTTTGTTTGTGATCCATCAGCTGACAAGGATGATAGGTAAAGCTTTAGCTTGTTGATAGCTGGCCCATGAAGGAAGGTAAGAACTAAAGCTAAAGGTCTTTCAGGCAAAGGAATTTTCTGATACGTACAAATGCCAAAAGACAGTTGGTGGAAACTAAAACCCTCCTCATGTTCACAAAGGTCACCCAGTTGTTTTTGAGTCTAATGAAACCTTTCCAGAGTAAGGACCACAAAAGCTGAGGCATCCTATTCCGATTATCCAGGACCAGCAACCTTGGAAGGACTTGATACTTACCGTGGGAAAACTGGCTGTCCTGAGATTTGCCCCAAAAGTGAAGTCTCTGGAGCCTAGGCAAGTTGCCCCAAAGCTGGGCACAGGCCCGCACCAGTTGTCTCTGAGATTGTTGTGGCAGAAACTGCAAGCTGTGTCCTGAGGAGGAAGCACCCAGAGCAGCCCCAGCAGCGTAGCCCTGTAGCAGCGTCTGGTGGCACATCCAGCTGGAGCCCTGGCTCTGCCACTTCCTGCTGTGAAGCATGGCTGAAGAATTGGGTGAAAACATGGGAATGGTTGTCCTGTGCCTGTGACTTCAGGGCTGAACTCTCAGCAGGTCTGTCCAAAACCCATCAGTTTTGAGAATCGTAAGGCTTACAGAAAATGAGTCAGTCAGTGCAGCTGCGGGGTCCTGAGAACTTATTTTCTATGGAAAAAATGTGGGTTTGACAATGTCTTGCTGACAACTCAAATTTGTCCAAACCTGAACTCCAGAGCAGGCATAGTTCCTGGGAATTGGAAACTACTTTTTGACTAGCTTCCCTTATAGCTATAACCATGATCTTTCTTTTTTTTAACTTTTTTCTGCATAATTTTTGCTGTCCTCCTTCACTTTTCCAGCTCAGCATGCTATTTTTTTTTCTCCAGAACTGAAGTCTCTTTAGAACAGAGTCCCCTTTGACCAAGTATAGAGAGGAATATTTCCAGGAGACACAAAACCAGTGTGAGAGGAAAATAGCTTTAAGAGCTTCTTAACATGCAGAGAATAAAACCCACATTTCTTTATGTGGGATTTTTTTTTTTCTGGAGTAGGGGGTGAGAAGATGGGGAAAGTCATTAACTTACCCTGTTATAGTCTTGCCTTTCACATGGGACCTCTCTGTTTTAGCCAGCTGAAGGTTTTGTAGGCATTCCTTTAACATACACAGTTGGGGTATGTCTAAATCCTGTGATGCACAGAAGTCACCTCTTGAGCAGGAGGGGTTTAGTCCAGTGTCAGTTGATGGAATCCTTGCCACTGATTCCAAAGAAATTTAGATCAGTCCTTAGGTAAGCACAAATACCAGTTTTAATATTTTTAAGAGTGCCTCAGGTTGGTTGTGAAGGAAAAAGGGTAACATGACTTGATGCATTGAATGCTTTCCATTTGTTGATTTACTGGCCAGCTTCTGAAATTTCTCACGCGTAATCTAACAGGGAGTGTGCCTGAGCAAAGAAAGCTGTAAGCATCAAGAAAGGAGTGAAGGCAAAGACTTAAACACAGACAAGCTGCTTTGCAGTTACTAATGTGTTTCCCCTATTAAAATGATGTAGATGCCAGCATTTCATATTTTTCTCACACAAGCACTACCCAAATGGGAGATGCGGAGATGCCCCATGTCCCTTCAGATAAACCAGGCACATTTGGTAGCAATTGAACTGGAGAGAGGGAGCGGTTTCTGTTGGCTACTGCTGATATCGTCTGGTTTGTATTAGGTTGGAATTTCTGAGATTGGGAATGTATTCCTCTAACAAACAGTGGTTGCTATAGGAAATGTAGGATCATCTGTATTATCCTACATATACAAAATAGGCAGGCATACTGATGTTTTCCTGGGATTTGAGTGTTGGGGGAAGCTCATGGACACTTGTATTGTTATACTTGTGATTTCATGTCTTGAATTTGTCACTTTTAGTCTTGCCATTGTAATAATTATGTGTAGTCTTCAGGAATCTGTGTGGGCTGTAATCAGTCACCAGTATACCATTTTGTATTTTCCATCTTCAGTTCCATCTAGAACAAGATGGTGCTTGGGAACAGCCAGAATAGACTGACCAGAGAAAACTCTGCCTGAACAATCTGCAAGCTTACTTAGGATGAAATAAGTAGTTCTGTGGACTAGTAGGGAAATGGATGTCTCTTATCCTGACTTTAATAAGGATAGAAGGGGAAAAAAAATTCTGCAAATATGTCAAATTACCATTACTGGATATTTGAAATCTAGTTTGTTCAGAAAATAATATGGAATACTTCTGTAATGTTAATCTGCAGTCTCTGTTCTTGTCTGCAGTACCTATTAATAGTCCAGTTCTCCTCAACCTTTACTTGGATGTCAGGTGGCAAAAGAGTCTGGCTGGAGGAAGGCAATGCCACGCTGCTTCCAGTTCTTCCTGTGCCATGGAGATGACCCATAATTTGGTGGTAGTTGCAGCTGCCTGATATATCAGGCAACAATTTCCATCTTGTTCCCCAAAGGCCAACAGATTTGAGGGGTTTGGCTCCGGCATCTTTCAAGTTCCATATCTCAACAGCTTGTGCTGCATGCCAAGTGCATTCACAAAGTGCTGTAATAAATTTGATAATGCTGTCTTTTGAAGGAATCTGTGTCACTGAGCCAGCACATACTGACTGCACACACAGCAATGCTCTGTATTTTCCTAGCTCTGTGGTATAATGACAGAAGGGGGGAAAAATAAAGCCAGACATCGAAGTATAAAGAAACCAAAGAAACCAGAGAGCCTGGACTCAGGGCACTTGCTAATGATACTGTACAGAAAAACTGAAAATATGTTAGTAGAGATAGAGCCTGAGAGTAAACAGCATTTGAATTTTGATCAGCTTTTCATACATGCAGCTCTCAAAGTAGTGAGCATGTTCATGAGGTTCAGACTGGATTTACTGTCACAGACATTGTTTCATTGTGGTGTGGTTTAACCCCAGCTGGCAACTAAGGACCATGCAGCCACTTGCTCACACGCCAGGGGGATGGGGAAGAGAATAGGAAAAAAAGGTAAAACTCATGGATCGGGATAGGAACAATTTAATAATTGAAATAAAATAATCATAACGGAAATGGAGGGAACAAAAGAGAAAGAAATAAAACCTAAGCAAGACAAGCAATGCACAATGAAATTGCTCATGACCCGCTGAGCAGCACTGAACCCATCCCTGAGCAATGATTGGCACCTCTCAAACCAGTGTCCCAGTTTGCGTACTGGGCATGATGCTCTGTAGTATGGAATATCCCTTTGGCCAGTTCAGCTCAGCTGTCCCGGCTGTGCTCCCTCCCAGCTTCTTGAGCACCTCCTTGCTGGCAAAGCAACGGAAACTGAAAAGTCCTTGACTGCAGGTCAGCACCAAGAAGTGCCAACTAAAAAAAAAAAAATGGTGCGTTATCAACATTCTCCTGCTGAATCCAAAACGCAGCGCTGTATCAGCTACCAGGAAGAAATTTAACTCTATCCCAGCCAGACCCAGGACACATGGGCACACTCCATCCCTTCCCTACTACCGNAAAAAAAAAAAATGGTGCGTTATCAACATTCTCCTGCTGAATCCAAAACGCAGCACTGTATCAGCTACCAGGAAGAAATTTAACTCTATCCCAGCCAGACCCAGGACACATGGGCACACTCCATCCCTTCCCTAATACCGTGCAAAACTGGCTTACGCTAAGCCTCGAAACAGCGCTCAGGGAATCTGAGGCCAGCTTTTCCATGCTCTCTGCACCCAAAGGCTTCTGAAACTGTGACTGAAAGGAGTAGGATGTTTGAAGTGGAGGTGGTGATGCTGAGCTTCCATTAACATCTGGTCATTAATTTCAGCTTTGGGGACTTCCAAAATGTTGGCAAACACAGATCCAGCTGGCTTGGGGCCTGTGGCTTCTCCATCAGCAGGTAAATAGGCCAGATGGTCTCTAATTTTACTACTGTTTCTAGTATGGATGATGAGCCTTGGTCCCTACAGAGCAATGCGCCTTCTAAACGCTGAATGTTTTTATCCACGTTTTGACCACATAGAAACCATGTAATTATTAGAAGAGTAGTGAAATGATTAGAGCAGTGGCTACAAAGAAAGTCTGAATGTGAGAAGCTGAGAAAAAGCAGCAATGATCACCTCGTTTTCCTCTTTCCATTTCAGAATGGCAAAGTCTAGAAATCTATTTTGAACAGCTGCACTTCCATTTGTGTTTGCTATAAAACAAAACTGTTTCACTTGTAGGAAGAAACTGGGGAAAACTGTTTTGTCTTTGCCATTTCTCTTCCTTTCAGCAAACAACAACGGACAAAAATAAAATCAGACACAATCAAACGAAAAAATCCTCCAAATCCCATCAAGCCTTCTCTAGAACTGTAGAGCTAAGATGTGCATTAGAAAGCTGAAAGAATCCCAATTTAAGTGCTTTATCTTCAGTACTTATTGGAGGGAGTTTTTGTCATTGCTGTATGCAGCATAAAAACTTGTAACAGGGTGGGAGGATGAGATTTTGGAGAATCTGGAGCTGGAACCTAAGGCAATATTCAGGCAGTGATTATGCAATTGTTGCGTACTATGGAGAGTGCTTGCATGAATAATCCTGTTAACATGAGTTTCACAATCAAGTAATTGAACACTGCAGTGTTTAAAATCATCTGCATTTATGATGGAAAAGTCAGCAAAATCGCCATTAAAAGAATAGTGGTCTCATAAATATGGACTTTCTCAGTGGGGTTTAAGAGTGTAACAATGTCAGAGGAAAGAATAGAGGAAAACATTTTCTCAGCTTACATATAGCAGGGAGGATTGGTTTTAATGGTTTCCCTTGAGAAATGGAAAAGGTATAGATTATCATTATGGCTTGTCATTAATTTATTTGTTGTGCCTGAGAAGCACTTTGAACACTAGGATTGACAAAATTGAAAGGAAAGGGGGGGAAAACGCACTAGTCACCTGAAGGATTAGCAATTTTTTTATTTGTATCTAGCAAGCGCCAGAGCCAGCACAGGCAGAAGGCTTCATTCCCAGACATTTGAGGATTCTTTGCGCTAATGAGGCAGTAGCTGCTGCAGCAGGTGCAGCTCCTCTCCTCCCACGCCCCCCGTACCGAGGGACGGCTCCTGCTCCAGGGCTCCCCACGCGGCGTGAGCAGCCCGGGCGGCCGGCGGGCTGCGCTCCGGGGGAGGGGGGAACCGAGGGCTGCCTGGAGGAGCAGCAGCAGTGGCGGCACGGAGCAGCACATGTAGTGCCAGTTCCGCGGCTGGAAAAGCCGCAGCATCTCTGCAAGCTGTTTCTGTGCTCCCAGCGGGGGAACACACACGCTGAGCCTGTGCTCCTGCCAAGGGCGGGCCCAGCTCGGGCTGCGTGCGCGGCGGCAGCGGCGCTCCCTCTGCAAGATTCATGTGCCACCTCCCGCAACTTTGCCAGCTACAAAGCAGCCCGAAACCTCTGCACAAACACAGAGGCGGCGGCTGCAAAGCTGCTGCCAGCTATGCTGTGGAAAACAAGTCATTAAATGTCTGATATATGAAGTTTAAGCTGGATGCCAAAGCAGAAATTTTCCTCTGTTAGACTGCCTTTTTTGTTTGGTTGTTTTTTGTTTTGTTTGGTTTGGTTTTTTTTTTCCCCGAGAAGGTTTAAGGCTATTGAAAATGAGTGGGTCTATGAAGATGTATCTCTAGGTATGAGGAACAAGGCAGGATGACAGCTGAAATTTCACCACAGTTCATGTTGCCAGGAAGAATTTGAATGTTTAGGTGCCGATAGCTAAAGAATGTGTACAGTCATCTGTGCAAAAAGACTGAGAAAATCTGTAGCTGATGGAGGAAAGTCATCTGCTTTTATCTCATGCCACACCATTCGAAAAAGCAAATCCAGTGCCCTAAACTCCAATAGCTGCAGAACACTGATGCCTTTCAAAGCTAGTGTGCTTCTAGGTGGATTTATTCATTAGCTTTGTAAAGATTTTGACATGCCAGAAAGTACAACCATTTTCAGACCAAATAGAACTGGTGTAAGATAAATAATATTTTTGTGGTTGTTCCTATGCAACAATCCATGTCAGGAGGAGAACTGTGAGGCAATCTTCCCTATTCTGGTTTCTCTTATACTCTATATAAAAATAGTCATCTAGTAGACTTCCATGCTTGTTGACTTCTTGGTTATATGTAATACATTTGGATGTGGCAATAGTCTTAGTTTTATTTCTATGGGAAAATACATCTGGAGAATATACCGAAGGCATAGTTCATTTCTCTTTGTTATCCAGCATGCTATTTTGGTGCTTTCTAGAGTGCAAATAAAGTTTCCAAAGTGTTCTAGGAAATAAATTGGAAAGAGCTACTAAAGGTATTTTTGCTTTAAAAACTGTATTTTAGAGTATGGCAGTTTGCATTTTCATTTTTGGGGAGATAATGAATAATATGTATGAACAGGAAAATCTCCACTAACATCAGTGCAGCTGCATTCATTTAGATCAGTTGAGGATCTGAGGATCTGATTCACTGTATGACAAAATGTCTCCACTAATATAATTAGCTAAAGCTGCAATCAAAGCCCAGCAGGGATGTGGGTTGTTGCAGCAATGTGAAATAGAAAAAAAAGAAGCAAAGCTGAAAGTTTCCAATATCCCAATATATATGACTATGTTCAGCTACAACTACTGTTCCATTTTTTTGTATTTATGGATGTGATAAGTTGGGGTACCATGCCAGGATGAGAGGAGGCAGCTAGCTGAGTTGGGAGAGTTTGGCTCATAATTATGAAAACTACTTTTTTCTTTGCCTTCCTTCAAGTATTGAACATGTCAATGTACATCTGTGGCTGCTGGCTGAGCAGCAGAGAGAGCTGCTATCAGGGCATATGTTGTCTATTTTCTTATTTACTCTTTGCAAGGCTCTGTTTGGCTCGCTGTAGGACATGGCTGTCTTCCTCTGTTCTTCAGCATTCTCATTCCCACACCTGCCTGCCCAGAGCTCTGAGGCAGAGCTTGCTCTCACCCTCTGCCTCCTGCGAGGATTTAGTGCTCAAGTAGGTGATGGTTTCTGTCCCTCCCCAGCAGCACCAGTAGAGTCACTGTGGTAATCACCAGGAAGAAACACTTACTGGAATAACCCAAATCTACAAACTATTAAGAAGTACAAGCTTGACAAGGACAAAAGTGTCCAGTATAGCCTTTGACTCAGTTTATTAAAGTGGACCTCTGCCTCCTATGGTCATTTTTTTTCCAGACTAACGAAATATCTAGGAGCCTCTGCTTTTTTTTTGGCTTCTGGTCTTAGCAGGAAGGCAGGAGATGAGTGTGGAAAGCTTTATTACTGCCACTGTAAACAGTTTGTCTATTTGCTGTGGAAATGTGTTTCTATGAGGGGTCAGAGTGTAATACCTTGTACTTTGTCAGCAGTAACACTTCAGTGCACCATGCTCCCACTCACAGGGTTCTTTTTATACAGCCAGTCCTGAAGAGAGAGCACAGTCCTTTTTGTTTTGGGTGGTGTGGTGGACGCAAAGAGAAATACGCTTCTGGTAATATTTGTACATAAAATACAAACCACCATTCAAAACAATGTGTCGCATCTTTGTGTCAGTGAACCCTCACCAAAACCTCATAGTATCATATTATATCAATGCCAAAAGGGACAGGTGACTAGATAAATAATGAATGATTCCTTTTTGGTGTTTGTCATGCCTGCTCCAGCAACAGAAAGGAGCTGTGCAATAAGAGAGACTCCAGAACACAGGAATTAAACAACAGAGCCCGTAGTGCCATGAGGCAGGAGACAAATTCTACTGTCAGAGTGCAGGTCCTCCTCTCTTCTTCCAGGGCCCAGGTTTGGTTCTTCCAGAGTTCAGATTTCCTGGTAATGGATAGAAATGCACAGCTAATGGCAATAATGCTGTATGGGAAAAGCTACCCTCCTTAAGCTGAACTTTAGTAACTAGGAGACTGAAAATAAAAATATCAGAGCTAGGAATTCTGAAAAAGAGTATACCTTGAAATAACATCGTAAAAAATTCCTGCCTGCAGTAAATTTCTGTCCTAGGAATTCTGGTTGTGAGAAGTGTCTTAATTTCTCTGAAAGTCTATAAGACCACTACAATATTAGTGGTCAAATCAAATTTTCTATTTCTAACATTTCTTAGTTTACTTACTCTCAGGTTCAAAATGCCTTAATTCTTTAATACCCAGGCTTCATATGAAGCACAATTTGCTAATTTCTTCTCAGTTTCACATTTATTCTTATTTTTGATGATGGTTATTGATTTTTCAAATATCACAGAGTTTAGGTAAAAGTATTAATGGCTAATAGATTTATGAAGAGCAAAAGGCAGTAGAAAGGCAGTAAATGGTGGTGTACATTGCTCAGAACTAGCTGTAATATGTTCACCAGGCTATTAAGAAAGAGAATCTGACACATTGTCTGGGAGTTTCAGGGTTACTGTTAGTGCTGTTTTCACACTGCAGGGCTTTACAACTGTGTGGCTGTTTTCTATTCATCACTTGCAACCTGAGTGGAACTGGAGCCACATACTTGCTCAAAAGAACATGGATTTGGTCAGGTTTTTGTAAAATTAAGCAGTAGCTGTTGTAATTAGTGCTGTCTGCTAGCATCAGTTGACAGGAAGTTTTTCAGATTTTTGGTTTCATAATTTTAGTAGCAACTTCTTGACAGTAAAATCATCTGAATAAACTGCACTTAACTGCAGCTTATTATTTAATAAAAATTAATTCTTTATGGCTAAGTTGTGTAAAATATGGAGTGTTTATAATATAAAAAAAGTAAATCAAATGCTTTTAGTTCTTTACAGTGTCCCACTCCATAAAAGATACTCTTCTTCAAACTGCAGATAGTGACGCTTAAACACCTTTGTAACGAGTCTGCTTTTTTTAAGAGCCCGAAAAATACAGTTGGAGAACAAACTTCTGCACATGTGTGTCAGATTTGCTGGTTTATTTTAAAGCATTTTGGTAAGCAAATACCTCACTTCCTGTCTGTGAGCTCGTCAGAGCACACTCTTGTGCATGTACAGTCCAGAATCCAGGAAAACGGGACTGCTTGCATAAGAGACAAATCAAACATATGCGTTTTTGTACAAAATATCTGGAGACATTAGCTAGGCCACTTAACAATACTTTTTTAAAATTTCCAAATTAAAGGGAAGAAAGGTTTGCAAATTATTGAAATACCTTATATGGATTGTTCATCAACTATCTGTTGGTCTGCCTAGGATTTTATCTTTGCACCTATTAACATGTATTTGAGAAAAGGCTAAATCTTATGTTTAGGTGTTGAAACTTTCTTAAGGTGTTAGCTGACAAAGAGCAGCAAAGATAACTGGTAATAAAAACAAAAGCTGGCAAACTAAGGGAAAGTTTCCCAATCTAAGTTGTATTGTTGAAGTAACTGAGCTTCCGGATTCAAAGAAAAGCAAATAGAGTCTCCAGTTGTATCCCTCTGAGATTCAATCCACTGCTGAGAAATTTTTGCATTCCAGACATACTTCTGGATCTAAGTCTGAAAACATCTGTGAAGAACAGATGTCTTTAGGTGGCTATACCTGTCTTATAGGTCAGGGAATTTAGGAACTTTTTGAAAGAAAATAATTGTCTTGAGACACTAATATGGTCTTCAGTGCAAGCATCTGTCTTGGAAGTCCCAGTGGATTTTGAGTTCTCTATCAAAAAATTAAGAATAGGATCGAGAAGTGCTATAGTGTGACTCATATAACTTTTGACTATGGAAAATTGAAGAGATAAAGCCTCACTGAGGGTTGATGACTCCTTTCCTGGCTTACCTTTGCACAGCATTTGGCACAGAAACAGAGATCACAGAATCCTAATCCAGATCCTGAGGTTGGCAGGGACCTTCTGAGATCCAGTTTGTGGTTCAGCCCCCAAAGGTCAAGCAGGGTCACCTAGTTACAACAGGTTGCCCATGACTGTGACCACTCAGGTTTTGAGTATCTCTGGGGATGAAGACTCTGCAGCCTCTCTAGACACCCTGTTCTATACTCAAGTTGTGATTTGGGGTTTTTTATTAAGATGGAAATTCATGTGTTTGAAGTTGTGCCCATTGCCTCTCGTGTCTGTGAGCACCGCTGACTATTGACTATCAGTCATTGACTATCAGCTCACATTATGCAAAAATAACAGTTTGCCTCACTGGAAATGTATTTCCCATTGCAACTCCAATAGCTATGAACTGGCTCAAGAAAGACAGGCAACAAGATCAGTTTTCCTGGTGATCAGTTTTCTCTGCTGACATTTGGTGAAGCAGACATTGCAGAAAAATATATAAATCTAAAGCAGGAAGTCTGTCATTTTAAGACTAACTGTATTTGTGTAGAACCCAAAGTGTTTTCCAGATAAAATGAGGTAATGCAAAACTGTGGTCATGCCCAAAGCCAAGGAGCAGCTGACTAGAGCTGAGAACAGATTTTGCATTAGACCTCCAACCCAAACAAGCCCAGGATCAAGGGCTGGTGTGTTTTGTGTAGTTTCAGCAATCCTAGTGGAAAAATTGCAGACGTGAGCTTGCACTTAGGTACTTGAGCTAGTGTTTTCTGCCCTTTCCCTTTGGCTATGTTAGGAACTATTTTCTTCAGGCAGTGTAAATCTGTCTGAGCCTTATGAGGTCTCTGCATGAGTTTTAATCAAATCCCACACTCCACTGTGAATATTGAGCTCTTCACACTCTGGTTGGAATTCCATGATGGAATACTGAAGGCCAGAAAACTCATAGTGTTGAGTTGACGACTACCACTGAAATCAAATCAAGTTAAAGACAAGCTCTTACATTGGAAAACAGATTCGTATGGGAAGACATTACTTATCAACAAGGTTGAGCTTTAAGGTCTGGTCTGTGCTTGCTTTGCTGCCCATGTGATGGCAGACTGGAACACGACAAAAGGGCAAAAGCCTCCCAGCTCTAGAAACCAGTTTTACTATTTTGTGATGGAGATACTCCCTCATAAAACAGAGTGTATCTCTGTCTTCTTGAGCACAGTCAAACTTTCTGGATTTCTAAGGGAAAGATAGAGAGAACTATTGCATTTCAACCACTTTTCTGAAGAGTCACTATTTTAGGCTGTCTTCCTCTCTTCTTAAAACCCAAGTTGTCTGATTAGAGCCCTGTGCAAAATTTTCATGCAAGATGAGCTGTGTCTGTAGTGTGCTGACAGCTGTGTGAAGGTGGCAGTTCTGATCCCACTGTGTGGAGAAGGGCAGTGCAGCACACCCAGCTGAGGCACTGCTTGGAGCCAGTTCACCTGCAACGAGCAGCCCGAGGCTGGGTCACAGCAGGGTGGGCAGTGCGCAGTTGGTCCCTGCAGGGCTTAGGCAGGGCTTCCCCTGGCAGCTGTTTGCAAAGTCTCCAGGATGTCTATACTGGAAAGCTCACGTGGTAGAGAGCAGCAGAGTGTATTTGTGTTAGAAATATAAGATTTGATGTGTTCAAGTTACCAAACAAAAATTGAATTGCGAGTAAATAATAATAATGTATATAGCATTGAGAAACAGATCAAGAAGAGCCAAGTGCCTACATGAACTCTGAGATGAATTTCCACTAGAATAATAATTTTAGGAAACATCTATTTTCCTTACAATCATAAGTTAATCACATAATATGACAGGTATTATGAACATGGAAAACAGCTTTAGTTTTGCAAACTGTCAAACAAACTGATAAGCCATGCCAGTAAGTTCATGAAGCCTGTCTTACTTAAAGTGCTGTTTCATTGACAGGTGCCTAGTTACTGTTACCTATACTGCTAAATAAAACCAATTCTGGGTGTATAATCACCTATTATTTATTAAGCACTGCAACTGCTTGCAGATTCGGTAGGCACAATGAGAGTCTCTTTGCTGTAGTATATCTTTCTGAACAACAGTTGAGGAACTGCTAGTGTAGCTATTTATCAAACAGCATTAAATGTGAAAATTTTGAAACCATAGGAAAGATAATATTTATGTTTGTTTATATTTGTTACCATAGTACTTAGATTAGTTACCATGGGAATGGATACAGATTGGTAAATTACCATTACCCACTAGCATGAGTACTATAGGGGTATTGTTTTCAAAAGCCACTAACCTCAGCTTCATTGATTTGCTCAGAACCTTTTTTCCTTGCTTAACTTCTTTGTCTATGTTGAAAAGGAGAAAGGAAAAAATCCCTTGTGGAATCCATTATTTGAAGTTCTATCTGGATGAAAAGACAGAAGGTGACTATAATATAAAAAGGAAAAAGGCTCACAGTGATTGATCCAGGCAAAAGAAAATAGAAATTTAGACCAAATGACATTCACCATCTAGGTTATTCAGGGGGAGGGGTGTGACTGACATATCCATAAGGACAAGGCCTTCCTGCTCTTTTGTTGTCTCACAGATGCCCACAAACATGTTCAATAGAGTAAATTCTGTTCTAAGGCAGTGTTCCATATGCAGACTGCCTATCTTGCACTTAGTGCAGAATTGCAAGGATTGTGACAGTTCAGGTGTCTGAGAGGGATGACTAGAAATGCTGCAGATGCACTGCAAAATGTAAACATGTCAAGTACATGATTTGTCTCCTGTCAGGATATTACCAAAATTAAAAATAAGAGGCCTGATAAATGTGCTTTGTACTGTCTTGGCGCTTCTTCATTGTCACAAGGTACCAAAGAAAATATTATTTATATTTATTTTGCTTCCCAGTGGTTCCAAATAAACCTGTTGCTTAACCGATTTCAAGCCTACTTAGAGGTGACCAGGGTGAAAAAAATGCTCTTCAAATTTGTAGCTTTTGAAAGCATTATCTGAATATCTGAAAATCTCAACAATTTTTCTTCAGCAGTACACACACCAACCCACCCAAGTAATTCTGGGAGGGAATTTCTTCTAACAGGCTCAAAGGAGGGAGAAAAGAGAGGATTTCATATTTACATTATAGATAAATTATATTTATATTATTACTCATGGAGGTATAGGATATTTCTCTTATGAGTTTTACTACAGTCCAGAGCCATGAATATCCAGCTGGGAACAGTCATAACCAGATTAAATTGTGTTCAATGTGTTCAGCAACTGGTTGTGGGGATTTTGGTTTGGTTTGTTGGTTTGTTTGCATTTTTCTGGATGCTTTTTAACACTTTGGTATAAACGTCAGATCTTTTCTCGTTTGCAGAACTGCTAGCTTCAGAGATCTTTATCAACAGCCAGTGGTACTAGTGGCCCTCCAGAAAGGCTCCTCCAGCTCTGCCAACACCCCCAGGCCTTGCTTTACAGTAGGAGCTCACTTCTCATGCAGGGCTGGCTGCTAACTACACACATGCTGTGCCTGATCCTGGGGACAGGAGACAAATCTAGTGCTGAGAATCAGGCCTATGTTCTTAACTGCCTCAACTAGAGAGAGAAAAACTCAAAACCATATTGTGATTTAAGCCTAAATTCTCTAATATCATATCAAAGTAAAGTTTCAAATTCATTATTTTGAGAATGAATGTGATTTTTTAATTTTTCTTTTTTAAGCATCTTGGTGTCTAATTTGGGATTTTTGACTGCATCGGTTTAACCATATATTGAAATTTTATTAATAAGCCATCATGGTTTTCCCCAGCCACTCTCAGCAATAAAACTGTTAATTTTCTGCTGCTTAAAATGTGCTTATTGGAGAAAGCTAATTGCTGCTTCACAGTTTTTATCTTTTCAAAGTAGAATTATGGGTCTGCATGATATCAAACAAAATTGAACAAACATCAGAGCTTGTGCTGCAGTGAAAACAGTCCTGGGGAGAGCACCATTTCAATCCTTGTGCTTGATTCCTGTGGTTTCCAGCAGTGTTTGGGAGTGTTACCTGGTGACCAGCTGCACAAACACTCTACCTGGCCCTTCCCAGCAAAACTCGGCCTTTGCAAACCTAAAAGCCTTCTGTGTAAATAAACATCACAAATAAATACCAGAGCGGGGACTATCCCAATTAAACAGCTGTAAAAATAAAAAATAAAAATTAAAAAGGTTTGCCTTATGACCAAGCTGTGAAACCACAAAGAAAGCATCTGCAAGCAGCAGTTAAAACAAATAATACTTTCCATTTAGCTGTACAGGCAAAGTCACTTGCAGGCAAGTCTCTAGGATGCTGGTTTATACAATTAATAGCTACTGGCAAAAAAAGTAAAGTCAAGCTGTTTTTTTGGGCTCACTTATAAACAGACCATCTAAAATACCATTGAAAATATTTATCTTTGCAGTAAGAAGACTAATTGATTAGTTCAGAATCATAACAAATTGCAAGGTGAAATATCATTATATGTATTCCTGTTTTAATTTCAAGCATTACATCCTACTAGAGGTAGGGTTGTCTTTTTAATTGATGCAGTGAGTGTACAAATAACATGCTAGAGGTGATTTTTATGTAGCTCCATGACTTGTTTGACCAGCCTTAGCTCTGGCAATACACTTTCAGAGATCTTGCCAACGAACTTTAAGGTCTGTTGACCTCAGTTTTATAGTCTGCCTCTCTACCCGATACTTCCCTTTACTTTCAGCAGAAGGAATTTAGTGCTTGTACGTTAACTCTTTAATAGGAAGTTCAGGGCCTTAGCTGAAAATGCTGGCTTGAGGCAGGCTAACGCTGAGGAGCTGCTGAGCTTTGCAGTTGCACATGTGCAGGAACATGTTCTGCTTCCATTCCTCCTGCTGCAGCCCTGTCTGAAAAGTGTCATGAAAATGCACTGAACATTTTCAACAATTTCAGACTGGAGGCTCTTCTGCCCATCCCCCTGCCAGCACCCAGAGCCAGCCCAGCTGATTGGCATTTCAGGACAAACTTCTGCACAGCGTGAGCATTGACTAAAATGTTGTCCACTCAACTCTGGTCCTTCAGCTTTTTTCAGAAGTGTACAGCAGCAAAAAGCATCTCTCCTTCAGTTAGCCGCTCTGCTGGAAGTGGATGTAGACTGTGGGAGGCAGAACCCAAAGGCCAGCATCAAAACTTACCTATGCGAGGGCATTCATAGGGTTTATGTTCCTCTCTAACCTGTCAGCCCTTTACTCTTCCTTTCTGCTATAGCAAAACACTTGGTGGTATAAAAGCAAGCTGTTGTCTACAGTTTTGAGTGATCTTATCCCAGTGGTTCCGTGTCAAGTCCATGGCATAGTTCACAGTCATATTATTAATATTATTTCTCATTAGTTTTATATGCTACTACCTTTTTTCCAGTGAATGACACATTTCTTAATTCTTCAGGCTGGACAGTGTCATCCACCTAAAGCAGAGTGGAGGATTTCTTGAAATCTAAACTTGAAAATCATTCTCCCTGGCACCTAGTGTCCTGAGGCCCTTCCTTGCTGCTGCCATGCAACTGCAGGATTTGTCTGCCCCAGGCTTTGCATGAGCTCTATTGCCCATGTAGGTGGTGATCTGAGGATGGCTTTTTTCCACTTACACTGCAGAAGTACAAATTGATTTCAGCCTGCTGAATGTTTTGGCATACAATGTATTTTCTCATTTAGAAACCAATTAGCGACTAAGTTTCCTTTGCTAACTGCAGATCCATACTTTAGATGAGGCTGTGAGCTAATTTTTAATTGCCATCATGTTGAAGATTATTTGGGCTTTCTTGCAGTAAAATGACTATGAGATGAAGGGTTTTGGAGGGGATCAGCCCCAGAGTCTGCAGCGCTCTGTCTGAAGGCATTGTCCCTCCTGGAGGGAAGTGGGGTCAGTGCATGGAAGCAGGTGCACCTCTCACTCCATGCAGTGTCCCAGGGGGGAATCTGTCTGCCCATGCTAACCTTCCAGTCAGTGATGGATTTGAGGAACAGCCCAGGTCTCTAAAGCACAAGCAAATGAAACAACATAGACTCAACTTCTGGGCTGCTGCTGTCTTATTGTTTCTAGCATGTCCCATGTGTGTATGTACACACACACACATCTCTGACACCTAAAATACCTGAAGAAATGTGCCACACCTACACTGAACTTTGGTGGTTCTTTTTCATCGCCTTGGGCCCGTTGGCCCATGCACTGCCTGAACCGGGCCCTGCAGTCCAGGGCAGTGACAGGGCTGTGTGGTTCAGACTCGGATCCCCACTTGCTTGCTTGGTTATAGACAAGGACACTGCAAAAGATAAACACAGAGGTGTGTCCTGTGCAGGAACAATAAGAAATAAAGGTTACATAAAGCTATCTCAACCTCATAAAAACTTTTTTAAGAGGTCAGAATACAAATGAAAGTATCCTAAAAACAATAAAAGATTTGTTGTAACTGATTTGAAAAAATACTAAAAGAAGGAGACTTGAAAATGCATTGTTTTTGAACCTTCATTTAAAATTGTCTACATTTTGAGCTGTTATCTTCTTTGATCATTTTGATGCATTATTGCATCATTTTTATGCTTTTAAAGTATTGTAGAAATATGAGGACAGGCTACAAAATAATCCCATGAAAACTGGGGCTTTACTTATTCCAGCCTTGCTCACTTCCGGGAACTGATCTCGAAGTCTTGGAACATAATTTGGTAAATTTTTCTGAAGAAATTCCTCTAGGATCCACCTGGGAATTATGTTGGTGAACAATTCAAGAACAGCTGGTCATACCTGGCAGCAACACCCTAAAAATGTGGAGATCCTCCTATTAGTGGCATAAACATCCTAAAAAAGCAGAGGTCTTCCAGTTAGTTCCATAAATGACCACTATTCAGAAATTTGGACAAAATTCTTTCTTTTCTTAAGAAAAGAGTTTCTTAAAAAGTGTTTCAACAAATCATTCCAAGAATTTTCTTTTGAAACTCCTAAGTGAATGCTTCTGATTTGTCAGAAGAGAACAAATCTGCATGCTTCTGAAGGTTCATTTTTACAAAGAAAACTAGGTATCTTCCCTGCCCAGATCTGGAGCTAATGTAGAGGATAAGGTATCCAGAAAGGGCTGGATACTCCTTTTAATGCAGGGAAGAAAAATCAGATTAAGAATGGTAATACATATGAGCAACCATTTATTTGGGGCAGCATCACAATCACATAAGCCAAGTGCTATTAGGAACTGTGCATGACAATATAGACTGAGGCTGGCGTGGCCAAATACTTGAATGGAGTAGCTTCAAAAGTGCTTTTCTAAAGGCTGGCAGCAGAAAATTGAAGATCACCATGTTTGATTTAGCTTTTCTTTGTGAGTTTACCAACTGTCTTTTTAACAGTTTTTAAATAAACTGCATTCCATCATTTTTGTCATATAGCTCCTGAAGATAACATAAAACATCTTCTTTAAGGAGCAATTGGTTCTATGAAGAGTCATGTGAAAAGATAGCATTTTTCACAGAAATTGCCTCATGCTATTCACAATGTATTAAACATGTAAAGTATAAAGAGCCATAAAAACAGTCTGAAGAGGAAAGCCACATTATTCCTGATTTAGGCTAGGATCATATATTAAATTCTTGGACCTCTTAGAACTATTCTGAGACAAAGCTTGGTTAATCTGGTATGAAAGGCAGACAACAAGTATCAGACTATCTTAATACAGGTAATAGTATTCCAAGATAGATGGCACTTCATATGTGAGAATGTGCTACACAGGCTTTTGGATTCCCTCAAGATCTCTTTATTAGCAGGTATGCTAAAATTGCATATGTAGTGGTGTTATAAATATTGTGCACAACTTTGCTTAACCAAAATAAGTTGTCTTATTTGCTACTGAAATGTGACGTGTTGTCTAATAAATAAGCTGCTGGGAATAACTTGCTGTGTTTTTTCCTTATATAATTATATCTAATTCCTGGTAGTTCAGTGACACATCTCAAGAAAATCAGGTTATGTTGATAGAGCAATAAAATATTAACAGTAAAAAATTATGACTACACTTGAAGTTTTATTGTGATAATAGGCAATTGTACAAGAATAAACATTCAAGCTTCTGTTCAATAATTAACTATGAATAGCAACAAATGTAATTTTCTGTACTACTAAACTTGGACTGCTCAGGAATTTACATTATAAACTAATTGCATGGATCAGGCTCTGTAGCTTAAACGTATACATCAGTAACATGTAATGAAAACTTGTTAGCACTTGGAAATTTTTGTCTCAATCCATTACAAAACCATATCTGCTACTAATCAGAAGCAGGAAGGTTTTTCTGCGTGTCCTGAGTGTTGGCTGGGAGAATAACGTAATTGGCTTATGCACTCTGAGCTGAAAGATACTGTGTTAGAATATCAGCCTTCAGGAAAAAGTTATTAGATATTGGTCTGACATTAGCACCGTGGGAATGTCTGGAAAACAATTTTAAGAAATCTGGGAAGGCAGTATAAACCAAGACTAACTCTAATCCAAGAAAAAAAAGTAATGGAAATCTGTCTTATTTTTCCTTAAGGATTCCAGTCAGTCAGCTATTTCCTAAAGAAATATTTCTTTACACAGAACTTGCTCTTAGACATCATTAGAGGAGCAGGGGGAAATCTCTCATTTCCTGTGCTCAGGCCTATTAATACACATGGTCTTCATTAAGCGCTATCAATTGTTGCTGAGCACGTGTGCCTCTCTCCTATCAGCTATTCTACATGGGAATCTTGCATGGGCCTGAGCCCCACCACAGTGCTGTGGTGGCTTTACTCCTCTGAGCAGTTCCTTTGCCTTCACTGGGATTGCTGTCGTGAGTAAAATTTCCAATGAGTTCATCCCGACACGACTGAGTGCTTTATCTGGTGCTCCCACTAGTGCCTCGTGGGCCTTAAACCCATATGTCTCCATCTTTGTTCCACAGCATCAGTAAATACCCCAGCAACAGACTCAGAGTGGCAAGCTCTGTTAATACCTCTACGTGGAGTGGGTTTTTTTCCATCTTTCCTCCTTCTCATACTGAGCACAATCTCCCTGCCCACTCCCCAAAAGTCCGTAAATATAGTATGAAATAAAGACCTTTTCAGAGTTGGAAGCTATTTTAGTCTACAAATCAATCCAAAACCTATGTTTTTGTTACATTCCTCAATTGCTCAGTAAGAGATTCTGATTTGGAGGAGATGCAGAGTGAAATAAAGAACAACTTTGGCTCAGGCTCCAGGCAGGGAGACCATTACTGATCCCTATGGACATGAACTACTTGCAACAACTATGAATGATTTCCCAACTCTTTCTCTTGCTACTGTTGTATGAAAAATATACATAAGCTAATGTTCTACCATAAAATGCGGATTTTTATTGAAAATTGATCAAGTTTTAAGGGATAGTCACAATATTTATGCACAGAACTTCTTGATAAGAACATGGTGAAGAGTTGCTTTTTTCCCCGTCTCCTGTTTTGAGCTTGTTTAATTTATCCATAACCTTGGCTATCATTTATATTTTTAAGTGTCATATAGCCAGGAAAGAGATTAAATAGAAATTGAATTGGAAGGATTTTCCTTCTCAGCTATTTTTATTATGGAAACTCCTTGATGGAAATGAAAGGATTACTTTTTTTCTCCATTCTAACTATGACCTGAGAAGCGTATTCTTTGTTTTGCACCAAAGCTAATAAAAACGATAGTGCAGACAAATCATCATTGGAAAAGTGGTGAGTGGTGTAATAAAGAGTAAAAGCAGGGCAACCTTTCATCACCACTGCAGTTCAACTGACACAGCTTGATAGCATTTTTCATTCCATTCTACTGACAAATCAATGGCTGCAGAGACTAGAAGATATAAAATCAAAATATTTGTTGTTTTCCAGAGAAATTAAATACAGTTGCTGAAAAAACGGGAATCACACAACCTCTGATTGATTTCAGTCAGCTGTATGGACAGCAGTGGCCTCAGGCCATGCTCAGGAGGAAGCCTTTAGGCTCATATATATAAATGTATACATATATGTGTACAGTGTGGGACAGAGCAGTTTGAACCTCCTGTGGGGCGAAAAGGTTGGGGGTTATAAATATGAAATTTTAATAGTAAGTGCAACAAGACTATAAATTATTTCAAAATCTTGGACATTTTCTCAAGTTAAGACTTTTTCAAAGAGCAGTCCTTGTTCTTAGCTATATTGTAAAGATGACCGGTTAGCAGGGGACAAGTTTTGTAGGCTAGCAAGAACAATCTCCACTGAACTCAGTAGCAGCTTCATTGGTTTTGCACTGAAAGCTACAGAGCACACCTCACTGATTTTTTCCAAATTCATCTGGTTTTAGCATTAACTAGTTCAAGTACAGTAGTTTTTGCGTAAAAGAATGCAATATAAAAATACAAGTTTTTTAAAATTGGAAAAATAGAAGTAAATGTCTCCAAACCTATTTGAAAATGATTCTGAGTACAGATGGCACTGGTTTTATAGTGGCCAAGTCAGAAGCGAAAGGGAAGGAGTAGGAAGGCAGGGGAGAGCCCTGCCCCTGTGAGGGGCTGGGGATGCAGGGAGCCTCTGCCTGCCTGCTCCCTATGCAGCCCAGAGACCACGCTGTGCCCAGGCATGGTGGGCAGGGATGGCGGGAGCTGCTGCACTGGCGTGTTCAGCTGTAATCAAAGACATTCCAAAATGTATGGCAAGGCTCTGCAGGCGTGGCCGTCCTCTGGAGTGCAGCTTAGGGCTACTCCACCATGCAAGATCGTGTTGGGCCACTCTTGACTAAGGAGGTTATTTTAACCTGTGCTCTAATGGACTTCAGTTTTAAAAGAATAATTTGAGAAGCATAATAGTATGGGAACAGCATAATAATGTTCTTTATTTGAATTAAAGGATAAAGGAATTGATCTGAGGTAACAGGAACATGTGGGCTGGAAATAGCAAAGCGGAAATATTGGAAATAGCATTTTTCTTATTTTGTTTAACTTCCATAATTTTAGCTATTTAATCAATTTTTTTGTACTGGCAATGAGGAGGCTACAGTGACTACTCATATGAAATCTATTTGCTTTTTACTTGCATATTTGAAGAGTGGTTACTAGCTCTCAAATGATCAAATGGATTATCTGTTTGGATTTTTTGACTGGCTCCATTCAACACATAAAATGTGAAACAGTTCCTATAAAAGAGGACACTCCATACCCAAAAAAGGAGCTATTTTATTTTGTTTAAGGTTTTTGGCTCTACTGTGATAAGAAAGCAGCATTTCTCAGATGTTTCTCATTAGTCTTAGTGCTAGCTACTTTCCAGATAAATGTGAACTTTCCAGAAAATGAGAAAAGCAGTATCATGAATCTGAGGCTGCAGAAATAGAGCGCCTATTGGGAATTAAAAAAAAAAAAAGTCTGAAGAGCAGGATTTGTGTTTGCCTAAAAAGGCAAGTACTCAGAAAATTATTTCAGTATCTCCTAAACTTTTAGTATACTTTGGGATGCAACATTGTCCTTACTCAAGGAATGGCAAAACTGACACTGGCTTCAAGATGAGAGCCATTTCACCTTAATTTCACCTTCCCCTTACTTCTGTGCTTAATTGCTGTGATGAACATAGGGCTGAAGTACCTGGGGTGAGGACTAATACTTTATCTCAGGTCTCTCTTGGATGCTTTTCAATACTGGATTCCCATTCTCTGGCCAGTTGTCCCCAGCCAGAAGAGCACTTTGTGCAGCATCCTGTGGCATCCTGGAAAGACCTGGCTTGTTGCACATTTTATTAGAGAGGTGACACTGCTTTCTCAGTGGTTGCTTCTTTGGGTAATAAGCTGCTTATCCAGGCAATATCAAAAAGAAAGGACTATATTCAAACAAAGAGCCTTATTTCTATGCTATGCTGACTGATTAATAACATGCTGGTGTAAGAACACCAACTACTCACAGTGCCTTAGACGTAGGGTAATGGTTCATGCTCCGTTTCAAGGCAATCAATGTATAGACAAAGTAATGCATATCTAAAATGTACCAAGAAGCATCACTCCATTGAATTTTTCTACTTTCAATTGTCTTATTTCTCTGTGTAAAGATGTTTACTAACTTACTGGAGGTTAGATTGCACTATCTTTTCTCCTCAAAACAGACACAGGCTAACAACCATCTGTTACAAAACTTACTATTCACAAAGGATGTTATAAAAACAGTGAGTAGAACTGACTAAAAAATAATCTTTAGAAAATAGGCTCCATTTTCTGTTTTCTTTAGGAGGAGGGGAGAACTTTTTAATTTTATTTTTTTCAGGTATTTTTGGAGGACATCAACTCTTTCCATAAGACAGGTTGGATTTTTATAGTATTAGACTGAATGGGCAGAAAGGGAGTCAGCAGTGAAATAAATCTACCTAAATGAGTCCACAAAGTGGTTTCACATCTAAACTCCAAAAGCATTATGTGTGCTTTTCACTCAAGTCATGATATCTTCACTGCACATAAAATATTTTCATGTCCCTATCAAAGTACATCCAGAAACACCTGGATTTCAGTGCCACTCATCTGGAGAATGCCCTGCACAGTTTTGGTCTAGATCCTGATGTGGAGTAAATTAGCCTGGCTTTGTCAGCTTCAGTAAAGCTTCAGTAAATCAATAGCTATTTACACCAGCTAAAGATCTGATGTGTATTCCTTTCTCTCCCTTTTTTTTGGATAGTCTCTTACTTGAAATCAGTAGGAATTACAACACGGATAAACAATACAGGCACACTTTTAATAAAAACAGTTGCGTGCTTAAGATTGTGGATATTGGGAGCAAAGTTGACTGAAACAACGCATACAAATCACTGAAGGGTTTCTGGCATCTTCCAAGTCGCAGTCTAAAAGTATTTCAGGATTAGCCCTTGCACTTACTGCAGGGAATAAATACTTATCACAAGCTAGGCTACAGCTAAACTTTGAAGTCTTGATGTCTGACCTCCAAGAGCCTGTGAAAAGGGACAGATAACCAGATGAGGACAGCAGAAAAAGAATGCATACATTTATTTTATTTGGAGTTTAGCTTTGAGTCAAAGCCACATGAAATTAGAGGAGAATATGCTGGAAAATGCAGGGATAGGGCGTTGTGTGGTATGCTGAGGATTTTGGTACATACCTTGCCACATTGTTTCTAATTTTCCCCTCCCAGAAAATAGCATCAGAATCTGTGTTTGTAAAAATGAAGGTGCTCTTTACTGAAGAAACCAACTGCATCCATGTTTCTGGGGCTTTCCACATGTTCTGACTTCTTGGCAGAGACTCTTCATTCTCCTTTTCCTTGAAAGATGCATTCCTCCTTCACATTCCATATGGGACGTTTCAACATTTCCCTTGCTTTTTACCTTTTATCCCACCAACTTTGTAAGGGACAGAGATCTTGTTCCTTCACAAAGTGAGCGAGTGAATGAATCAGCTTCTGCAGACCTGGTCCCATCACAGTGCAACTTTGCACAAGTAGAGAAACATCTCAAGAGAAAACTTGAGCCAAGGACAAAGAAAGAAAACTAAGTTTTCAAAGAGCAAAAAATGCAAGCAAGCAGGATTTTTGCAAGCAAGAGGAAAGGGAAAGGAAAGATGAATAAGGTCAGCCAGTCCTTGGTTGAAGCAAAGAGGAAAGTTTTACATGAGAACTAGCTCAGTGGTCTGGAATAGAAGGGTGAGAAGGTGTTTTGTAGGTAAGTAGTAAAAAGAGGATGAGAGCAATAACTATTATTCATAGGAGTCCTATAAAGGCAAAGAAATTATAGGTCAATATTAAAATGTGGGGTTTAAGTAATACAAAACTGGGAAGACTATGTAGAGGTAGTTCAAGATGAGTTTTGGAAATCCAGAGACAATGAGTAAACTGTGGATAGACTGGAAATACCTTGAAATACATTTACTTTATTCAAGAGTAAAACGCTGTGTGAAATTTCTCATGTCACCCATCCCCTCAGAGGGAGAGCTGGGAAGCTCAGGCCAGCTCAATGAGCCTTTGGGTTAGAAGAGAACAGGAGGAGCCCAGGTTTCTGCGGGGCTCTGTGTGTGTAGTTTGCACATTCCTTGTCTGCTCTGTGCCTTGCCCAACTCATTACTATTAGTTTATCTCTTTCAGGAGCAATGCCTTTGTACAGAGCACAGACCATGTAAGAAAAAAGTCAAGGCTTATCTGTGATCGAAAGCACACACGTTTTTGCTAAGGCCCCTCTCTCCAGGCCCCTCAGATGCTATAATTCTGTCAGCAATCTAAGTCCCTGCCTATTGCAGATTGCACTTTAAATGAGTTTCAACAGTACCTGATGTTCCTTAGTTTTTGACTTTTTTTCACCTCCCCCATCTGAAGGGATACATTCAAACAAAGAAGGCAAAAGTGCAAAGATTGAACTTAAAGCAGACACCTTCTGCACTCAGATAGCTATGTCCTTTGTTCAGAAGTCACTTACAGCCCTCCCCCTACACTAAGCCGTATTTTTCATTCTCATCAAATCACAGGACCAGATGCTCCTTTTGACATGTGGAGACAAGTCACAGATTTGGAGGCTTTCTCAATTTGTGTTAGCTAATGTAACAGTTATTATAGCTACATTCTCAATATTGGAGAAACATGCTTCCCTGACTTGATTTGATTTCTTGTCAAAGTAGCTTACAGAAAACACAAGTGGCTATTACTTGGCTTACTCTCTATTCTGTTAAGTTTATTTTAAAAGTGGCATGAAATTAATTTTTCCACTTTGGGTTATTTCTTTTTTATTAGTTTTCAGTGTGAAATGGTTGAATCTGACTTCTTGCTCTAAAAATGAGAATCTGACAATAGTGAATGTACTGCTGGGATGTAAAGTTGATGCACTGACAGTTGCAGATGCCAATGTTTAATATCAGTACTGTGGTGCAGGTACAGTTGCTGCAGTACATTGTAGTCTCAGCCATGGAGGAAGACCCCACGGTACCCTGTGTGCTGTACAAACAAGAAGCAAGAACAGACAGTGGCGAGGTAACCTTCGGTTTGGACTCCGTGTTTGGCCAGTGTGCAGCTCAGCTGTCACAGAGTCAGTGCAGAGCTGATGGAAAGGTGCTGTTTGGGTGTTTTCAGTCAAGATATTCTCTCTGAACATGGCAGTTCACGAACACCCAAATATATGGGTCTGGATGAAATTTGGATAAAACTCCCTGTGAGAGTGTTAGCTTCAGCTGACTCTCTATGATGGTCATTGTGGCACAGAGCTTGTCATAAATTAGTTTATTTTAATATTTTTCTTGAGCATTATACTGTTACTCTGAGTAAAGTAAGAGAAGAGGAGAATTTCATGCGTGTACCACAGCAGGGGTGAATTGTCAGTGGTCTAAAAATCTGTGCCCACAGAGGGATGCTCTGCTCTGGTATTAACAGTGTTCTCTCATTTTTCAGTACAAAATGCGTGCTCATTCATATTGCAATCTATATTATAGATCTTCTTGTAATATATATATGTATATATTTTATCTATCGGTAATATACTTTATCAGCTGGGTGTAGGTAAACACACAAATCTGCGTTGTGCAGGTTGCTACATAGCACTAGGGGGTGTGAAAATGTGAGCAAGTTCCTCAGATTCTTTCAAATCCGTATAGAACAAATAGGCTTTCATTTTTAAAGGCCAGGACCAGATGTGGTAACTGTGTAGCACTTAATTTTTCTTCCTTGGAACGATGAAGGGCTGAGATGACCTTGTAACTTCAAGGAGTCTACAGCAGTGATTTCAAACCTGACACTTAGATCAATCACTAAATCATTCCCCTTAGCTGAACTGACTCATTGCCTATTTGCCCACCATGAAAAAAGCAAAAAGCACGGTCCTTTTAATGCCCCTCTTGTATTTCAAAGCCACTCCTGTGTAAGGCCTGTCCTAAACAATATGCTATCCAGGCATATAGCAGCCAACCTTTCCAGTGTAGAAGCTGCAGGTAATTTAATAAATGATTCCAGAAGCAGCAGGTTTAATTAACCTACACCTCTTCCACTCAGTAAGCCAGCCCATGGCAGCACTGCCTACAATATCTGCAGGTCTTCCCCATAAACCCAGTGCCCCATTTCCTCCCCCTCTCCCAAAGATGCTTACAATCTGCCCCCCCCCTTCCTGAATCCTTGTCCATACCCCTCCTCTGTCTCTTGTTCCTAAAATCACCCCCCATTGCAATGTTGCCCATTTTTTGCTTTGCTCCCTGCAGTTCTGTGCCACTCCCACCCTCTCCTGACCTCCCTCTATTTACATTCTGGCTTTCTGCTCTGCAAACCTGGAGCACGGATATTTGTGCTGACTGGTGAGCTGTGCTGATCAGGCAGTCCACACAACATGCGGCTGCCCAGCTAGCTGCTGCCAACTGAATAAAGAAAGCCTCCTTTCTCCGTGTCTTTTCCTCAGAGAAAGGAATAATACAGCCATTTTCTCTCCTCTACCAGTGCCCGATTTTCATTAAGCTCCTAGGAGAGGAAGATTTTTAAGACCTGTGTCCTGAAGGCATTGTCAGATGTGGCTGAAATTGGCTGGCATGTTCAAGATCATTAGGGTCAGGGCTGACAGACAGGCTGGTAGCGTGATTACATTATTCTTTTTCTTAGAAACCAGGCTAAAAAAAGTGGGTTTGACAGTATAATTGATACTGGGTGTTGTGAGCAAATAAGCAATACCAACAAAAGTGCCTTTAATTTGATACTTGTTTGTCTGCAGTAAGACTTTTGCCAGTATTTCTTAAATCTCTTAAAGGATCATGTCCTTATTACCAGCAAAAATGCACTCCTGGCCTAATTTTGATTAGCAGATAAAATGCTTCCCCAGCAGTAACAGACCATGCTGTAAGGAACAAATAAGAGCAATGACTTCATTAGAAATTCTCGGACAGTAAACTTAGTTGTGTTAGTTGTTTCCAGTCCAGTCCAGCACACAAAGCACCCAGTGTTCCTTGAAATTTCCTGTTTCCATAACACTCGTCAGGAAATGCTGAGTATATGATATATAGACTTCTGTTCCAAGCATTCTTGGTGACATTCCTCTGCTCATCAGGGGCAGTGCACCCACCCTGAGCCAGACGTGGATGAGAAAGAGGCATAGGAAAGAACAGTGAAGAACTGGGATTCATCATAGAGGGGGGAAAAAAAGAGAATTGTGTGTGGTTAAAACTTCTACCTGCAAAAGTGCAGTGCTGTGTGAGAAACTGCATAGACAGACTGAGTGATTTCCTGAGCAACTTTAATCCCTGGTCTGGCAACAATTTACAGTTTTCCCTTGGAAGTACTTTTCATCTCAGTATACCTTGGTTCATGAAGCATTCATAGTCTTTACCTGCTTCACATGGGTGTTGTGAAGTTTCACTAATTAATACATGAAGATTCTTAAGTCAGGATGTGCCATGTAACTGCAATGTATTCCTTTTATTACTTCCACATAAGCTGTTTTGATCAGACTCTTCATCTGCACAGCCATCAGGAGATCTCACAGCAGACAACTGTGGAGGTAATTTTTTCTTTACCGAACTGAGCCTCTAGGAGTTAATGATTGACTGCTAGTAGGTTTATTCCATTAAATATTGGGAGAAGTAAGGTTTTGCCTGAAGTGCAACAGACAAAGAAGGAAAATATCCAAAGAAAAGTGAGCTCTGTGGAATATAAGTGACCATCTTATGGTATGTGTTGGAACTAGATCTCAGGAATGGGAGAAGGTTTATAATATTTTATATGGTCTGAAGGTTTGCAGTGAAGTTTGGGCTGCACATTGCCTACTTTCAGTTCATGATTTAAGAAAGGAACCTCTGTTAGAACAAACAATGAAATCTGTCCTATTGCTAGTAGAGAAGTTTTGCAAAGTAAATGTTTATAAACCTTTCATATGAAGTTAACGATGCTTATTAAAACGTTAAAAGCAGTCATTCACAACGACTCCCATTTTTAAGAGCAGTTTTATTATCACACTCTGCTCTCTGAATTAATGGGCAGCTTGGTTACTTATTTGGTTTACAGTAAATGTTGGCCAGATTATACAATTTAGTTCATGAAATATTTAGAGGTTTTTGAAATTATATAATTTATAAAGTCTGCAGTGTCTACAATATCTGTGATACTGTGACTTTCGCCCTTGAAATAATTCCTAATCCTGATATCCCTTTCTGTACTCCTAGGATTCCAACTTTCCTTAGAGAATTATATTTGTATAACTGTTTTTTTTTTTCTCTGAAATATATCCACTTCTAGGTCTATGAGACTTGTTATTTTATGGCAAATCACAGATGAATACAGGACTGAAAGCAGACACATGCCATTCATAACTTCATGGAATATGTGACCAGACACACTTTATGCTTACATGGACTTGATTTGGGCTAGCACAACAAGCTATTATTACATGACTGGAATTATTGTATGAGTAGATGAGGAATTAGACTTTTAAAGTCACTGTATTTATGGCTGTGAAAAATGCTAACAATTAATGCCAAATGCTAACAGCTTCTGGTTACTTTGGAAAAGCATCCCTAGCTTTATTGTCTGTGTAGTATGACTGCAATTCCACATGAAGCATATCTGTATTGACATCACTAGGCCCTACGCTGCAGTTATCACGCGAGGGCATGGACTCCGCACAAGATGGAGAAGTGCAAAGCCGTTTATTGCGCAGTGAATTTGTCTTAAATACCAGAGTACAAACAGGATGTAACATCATGTAAACAGGAGAGATGTCCACCACAGTGTTCCCAATCACCTAAGCCATTGCACCAATATTGCCTAATATGGTAATTAATAAACAATACCCTATAAGGCTACAAACTACAATTGCCACCTCCTATAGGTGCAACACTGTCCACGGACCCACAAGCCCCTTTCAGCCCATCCTTGGCGATCTGGATGTGCTCCCAGGGTCACCTCCGGGCCCAGGAAAGAGGCTGTCTGTCCGGCCCACAGGGCCTGTTTCTCTGTCAACACATAATGCAACCCAACAATACATATGGACCTACATTTCAGCATATGCTGTTTACAGAATTAGAAGAGACTTTTGAATCAGATATGTAAAATCAAACAGATAATTTTTGGGAAAAAAGTACTAAAAAAAGCTAGTTAACACTTCTGGCAGTTTCTTTGTCTTGGATTTTGCTTTTACTTTGGGTTGGTTTTGAGAGGAAGAAGGGGGTAGTTTTCTTTTCAATTTGCACAATGCAGAGTGTCCGACCATCTTCTTATCAACCCTGCCTTTCCTCCCCCTTCCTCGGTACTATCTAGAAATCTTTTTGTACAAAAAAGTCCACTTCTTCCCTGTGCACACTTTACTCATTGGGCGAAGAAATTCTGGCACCTTGACTGTCTTTTAATAAAGCGACATTGTAACACTTAGAAATACTTTAACATTCAGACCAAACTTTCAGTTACCAAGGGTATATTTCCAGGAGAAAAAGCATGAGGAATTAAAATAATTTTCCGTTAACTAGAAGTCCAGAAATTTCCATGGGAATTTTTTGCAAGTGGGAATGGAAACAGAAACCCCGTTCTTCGGTCTTAAATGAAGTTTCTCGTTTGCTGTTAAAAAAGAGATTCCTTACAACTGCTGCATGACAAATTTTCCACCTTTCCTACTTTCCAGTTCAGTCAGTGGGTATACTCCTGTGGTTCAAGGTGGGGACAGGAGGACCTCAGAGGACAAAATTGGTTTCAAAGAGAGAAAAAAATATGGTTGCAGTACAAAAACATGTCAAGGAATTCTAGGGCAGATGCATCAGCTGAAACTATTTTTATTAGTAGTAAATAATTAACTGGACTTGAAACTAATAACGTTTTAAATTGTCTATTGTGCTCTTACTGCAGTGCAAAAGCAACAGCAATCTACAATTTTTTGCTCTACATCATCTACACCTGCCCTCTAGTTTACCTTTCTTTTAACCATCTCTCAGCCACAGACAAGTGTTGTTAGTGTTGTTGTATCACTAAAATAGGAACCGAAGAGTAATTTGCTTCATGAGTCCATACATCACGTCACATCACACAAGTCATTAGTGTAAATATGTATCATTATATAGGTATTGAACAATTTGCCATTTCATATTTATTTACACTGTTCTTCTGGACCAGAGAGAACCAGACAAGAAAATTGAAAGATACTCTTGTAATCACTAGTTTGTGCGGGATATGGCTTCAAGAGCAGAGGATGTTAATTTTAGAGTACTTAAGGAAACTAACCAAAATATTCTCTGAATAATCTGGTGAGCTTGTGGAAGACTGGTAAAAAATAAACATGAAATCTTCCTTTCAAAAATAAAAAAATGAAAAAAGGAAGATATGAGTGATATAAACTGATCCATCCCCACAAATATTCTAAAATTAGCTATTTAGAAGGAGCTGTTTTCTTAATAGAAGACAATACTACAATTAAAATATAGGTGGATGTGTCCATGGGAAATAAGTCACATCAAAGCAATACAATTCCCTTCTTTATCAGATTTTGATAAGTGATTCAGAGGAAAATGGTAGATAGGATATATCTCTCATAAAGAATCTGGTATTTTCTAGCATTGCTTTCTGAAAGGGTATTGGAAAAGGGCAGTTCTGATGTGATGACTGTAATGGGAATGCACAACTTGTTAAAAGATTCTCTCAAATACTAGGAAATTTCAAGTGGATATCTACAGGGACCAGTTCTACACTCAGCTCTTGTATTATTTTCACTGGTATCTTGCACAATGAAATATAGAATACAGTTATATCACTTGGAGGTGACACCAAAACACAAGGGTTTGGCTGCAAGCACTTTGAGAGACAAAACTGTAATTCAAAGACATCTTGATAAATTGAGGAAATGGCTTGGTGTCAACAAGAGTAAAATCAGTAGGTGCAGTCAGAAACATAGCAGTTACAAATTCAGAATACGTGCTAGGAGTTACAGTCTTAACTTATAAGCAGGGGCTGGGATGGTGTTGCAAAAAAGAACTTGTTTTGGGATGTACTAACAGAAATGTCACAATAGAAATAAGAGGTATCTATATCGTTGTGCTAAGCATGGCTGAGGCTTTAGCTGGTAAATAATTTTGGACACCACACTCTACAGAAGATGTATACATACAGAAAAATGATAAGATGTCTATAAAGCATAGCATATGAGCAAGTTTGAATAAACACTGCTTAATTACCCCAGAAAGTAAAAGACTTACAGGAAATACTGAACTTTCAAATACAACCCAGATGTTTTTAAGTTGTGAATAATTATGCTCAGTGGCCTACAATGATGTCAAAAATAAATGTGCTTAACTTCTGAATTCTGCGTGTTCAGAAATTGCAGTGGTTTACACAGAAACATTCTGGTAAACTCCTTAACCAGCATTTTAAGAACAGTTTAAATATGGTAAGGATGATTTAAGTGTTCTTGATGCTTCCTTCATGCAGGGAGTTTGACCAAGTGCTCTCTTGAGATCCCTTCTGTCCTGTGTTTCTATGACTTTAATTTATATGGAACTCTAAAAAAATCTGGGTCATTCTATTAATTTCTTATACATCAAAAAAAAATGATAGAGAGGTGACTAACTCTATGAGCTAAGATACAAATATTTTTTAAAAGCTCTCTTGCCATGATGATGTGGTCTAAGAAATACCATCTCAAGATACATAATATAGTCAACTAAAAAAAGAATCAAGGAAAGTATTGAAATACCTACTGTTATTTTTTAAAGTCCAGGTTCTAAGAATTGTATTTCAGTTGGATGCTGGGAAATAACTTATTTCTTTTTCTTAATCAAAATCCCTGGCAGTTGTTAGTTCTCTCTTTTTGCAAGTAATTTTTGTCTAGTAATGTTTTTTGGGTCTGAGTTGTGCTGTAGGCTCACTAGATCATATCTGCTCTAAATAAGAAGTTAGGACAATAGTGACTCCAACTTCACATCTCTCAGGAAAAGAAAATTCTACTTTCTCGTTATACCTTTTACTCTTCAGTGTGAAAGTCTCTTGAGTTCTTACAGGAGGCCTGATCTGGTTTTTGAGGGTTTCCTTTAGTCAAAAACACTTCTTGTTTCTTGTTGTCATCCCCATGAGTAAGACTAAGGCCTACTGCCTTCTACATAAGTACTGACACTGGAGTTGTTCCTGTTTGTACAAACCAACGGTGTTATTGAATTTATTCTTTAGATTGTGAACACAGATGGGCAGTCACATGCACAGGCTGAATTTATCTAGTTTGGGAGAGCTCTTGGAAACTGCACACAAGAATTAACCTGCCCATTGTCCCATCCATCTTTTCAAAATTATAGACGAGACTGTAGTGTTTGGTACTTGAACCCAAACTTACTGCTGGTAGAAATCAGCATGAATTTCACACGAGGAAAGGTAATTTATACTTAATTAGGTCCAGGATCCTTAGGAAAATGTTATTTGCCCTTACAGATATATAAAACACAGGAAGAAAAACTGAATTTGAATCTTTAAAATCACGCAGTGAAACAGTTAAATCTGTATGTAGTTCTAGACTTCAGTTTAGGAATTACTACTTGGGATGATTAAAACGTACTAAAAAGCAGCCACTATTGGGCTTTTTCAAGTCTGTATGCTTATTAAAACCAGAAAGCATGTGAAACTATGATATAGTCTCTTAACTAACAGTTTGTCTAGCATGAAGGAAAATACCATTATATCAGTCTTGATGAAACCTAATTGCGATTTGACTGTGATCACATTAACTGCTTTGTGCTCCTAGAGTTACACATTAAAGGTGAATTCCTGAGTGCATTAATAAGCTTAATATCGGAGTCTTGTTGAGAAGAAATATTTTGTGAGCTGTGTTGATCAAACATAATTTTGATCACTTATACTTGGTATTAGACCTGATTAAATTCTACAGAAGTCATCCTCCTGACAGCAAACTTTTTTCCTGCTCCCACTCACAAAAAAAGAAATCCCTGGATCCCAACTGTGCCTGTAATGAAGGTGAATTGTGTTTAATGACTTAAAGAGTGCCATTTTGTGCTTAACAGTTTACATATTGCAAATTACCCTGTAAATACTCTGTTCCTAGATCAAATTAATTGTATTACAAGTTGTACTGAGAGGCAGTGAATTTTCTTTGCTGCTTTAGCTCCCATGGTCTGGAAGTTTAAAATGGTTTTCTTTAAATCCTATGCAAAATCCTTATCTAACCCCCATATGAGTACTTGAACACAGACATGGAATTGATGATGGCTGCGGATGTTGTAACTCGATATTTAAAACAATAAGCTGGTATGGCCTTTATTCGACTTTGACTTGCTTGTCTCTGTTAATAAACCAGTGCACTCAAAAGTGTTCAACTTTGCATTTTGTGCACATAACTCATTAAATTTAAGATACACTAATTAAGATCAACTGTAATTACTATGGGCCTACATGGAGGTGGAGGACCTTATATCTCTCTACAACTACCTGAAAGGAGGTTGTAGCCAGGTAGGTGTCAGCCTCTTCTCCCAGGTAAAAAGTGGCAAGACAAGAGGAAATGGCCTTGAATTGTACCAGGGGAGGTTTAGATTAGATATTAGGAAAAATTTCTACATGGAAGGGCTCATCAAGCATCAAAACAGGCTGCTTGGGGAAGTTGTTGAGGCACTGTCCCTGGAAGTATTTAAAAAACTTGTAGATGTGTCACTTAGAGACATGGGTTAGTGGTGGACTTGGCAATGTTGGGTTAATGGTTGGACTCAATCATCTTTAAGGTCTTTTTCAATCTAAAACTTCGATGATTTTTTCCTTGATAGTGGAGGTTATTTCCTCTTTTCCCTGTTACCCAAAAGACATTTTCCTGAAAGCTGTTACTCTCTGTCTGAGATGAACCAAGACTAAAGGCAGAGATGAAAACATAGTTGTGGTACTTAAATGATCTTTCAGGAAAAGCTCCAGGCCACTGATTTTGGATCAATATAAAACCACATAAGTCACTAATGACTAAAGCCAGTCTTCATGTTCAGTGATAGGGAGGTGAGCCAGGTTCATAGAGGACCTGAAAATATTTCATTTGGAAAATATCCCCAGAACCTCTGCAATCTCCTACCTTACCAGCAATCTTTCTGTTCTGCTGGTGTTCTGATTTTCACTGTGCTGCTCCTGGCAGAGACCCATTTATCAAGGGCTCTGTCAAACACAAGTCTTAAACACTTTGGCTGAACTGAAGTGTACCAGTCTGCAGGTGTATAATGCAATGCTGACCTGAGCTACTGCAGCACATGAGGCTGGAGCTTCCAGTGACACTTATTCCAAAAGAAGTTGGAATGGGGAACTTGTGAGTGATATATTGGCTACAGTCCCATATCAGAAACTGGCTTTAAGAAAACCATAAAGAAACTACAAGCTCAGGTAGATTTGTGTAAGGCAGTAATGATCAAAACAAAAGTAGAACCTCTTATTTTGAGTAGTTTTCAGGAATCTAGCAACAGATCTAACAGGAGACTGCTGAAAGTAAGCAATCTTGCAGAGTGTATACAGAGTCACATCAATCTAGCTCAGTTATGCATTATTTTCCAGAATGTATTTTGGTTATGGAAATCCTTACAGCAATTTGAACTTCCCTTATAGTGGTCTGAAATAAAAACTGAAGTGTGAATGCCAAAGAATGTTGCAGGAGTAATAAAAATACTGAAGGGCACTGCACCATTGTGATATCCTCATAGGAGCTTGCAGTAGTTTTCCTAAATTGGCATTTAAACTTGCTTCCTGTGTTTGCAAAATAAGAGTGATACAACAGTAACATTTGTCTCATTTGAAACTTCACTTTCAGTATTCAGATGGTTAAAGGAGCTTCTGTCCTTACCACCTTCCTTCTGTTTTAACCTGTGTAAACAGTCACTGAGAGAAGGGAATGAAAAAGAAAAAATCAGAATATACACATCTTGAACCAGACCCCAAAAATATAGGGTATTTTCTACATTACCATTTTTTGTCCCACTTTTGTTTTTGCAGTCTGGCTCATTCCATTCTCATACCATGGATCTGGTAAAATCATCTTTGCCAGTAGGACAGCTGGATACAGTGTAACACACAGGATAAAATTGACCAAAAAACCACTAATACTTCTATCCTTACAGCAGAAGTATACTATTATACTGGGTGTAAGGCACGGGCCAGCTATTGAGTAAAATAATAAAAAATAAAAAACAAACAAAACTGCAAAAGATTGAATAGCTTCTTGCTAAGTGAACATTGTCTATTTCATGCAATGAAAGGGAGAGAGTTCAGAAGAATCGATTGCATGTGATCGTTTTTTAAGGATTTTATTATACCATATATCCACAAGAGGACCCCCAAAAAATTGCATAAACAAATTTAATGTTAGTATTTTGTAGCTTTTAAAGTACTTGGTTTTGCAACCTTGAGGATGCCCTTCTAAGGTATGCTTTGATATGTAATTTCACTTTTTCTGCCTCCGTGCTCATTTTACATTTCTCTTACTCTCCAAAACTGATCCAATCCCTTCTCAAAAATAGCTGTACTCATTGACTATAAAATGCATATTTACAGTGTGTAAAAAGAGCCACACAAAGACTACAAACAAGAAAGGGTTGTAACAGTGGGGCTGAGCTACAGCGGTAGTGAGCTAAAACAGATTGGCTTAATTGCAGGATCTTTGCTTTGCATGATGAGGTTCTGGTGGGGGAATAACTTTTTACTTAGCCAGATGTTGTGAATTTGCCCTGCATGAGAGAGAGATGACACAGCTCATTTGCTCTCCAGGGCCCATAGTGTGAGGCAGGGAGTTGGAATACTTTTGTTACCTCAGAGGTAGGGGTTAATTCTAAACAGATTTCTGTGCCCCCCTCTTTTTTTTTAATTGTGCTCATTTTTAGCACAAACAACAAATTTTACTAAAATAAATAACTCTAATTGGCAGCCACTCTCTGTAGAAGATGATGGAAGGCTGCTAGGGCTGTAAGTAATCCAATTTCTATCTGTCTTACCAAACTGTTTGTATTGGTTGTTGTTTTATTTGGTGCCCAGTGTTATATTTTGCTGTGAAACTTATTGTGGAATACTTTATGTTTTCGTATATCTTTTTTTATTTGAAGCATGAGAGAAATCAAGCTAAGTAAACTGGAAGGTGGCAGAGAGTCAAAGTTTCTACAAATCTCATCTTAAACTGTTGCTTAGCCTTGAGCAGTTGCTTGTTGAGCTCTGGCTGTTTGCCCCCTGTGAGGTGGATGCACTTCAGTGGGGGTAGATGCAAGGTTTTTCTGCTAGAGGCAGAGGTCTCATGTGTAGATTTTTGTTGAATACCGTTTTGTTTGTTACTGGCATCAGCAGAAGCACGAAGTGCTCTAGCAGTGTAAAATGAGCGATACTGCGAGTGAAGAAACCATGTTGACCATAGATTTAGATAACACTGGCTAAAGTCATAGTGAAAAAATAAATTCAATCTCTCTCTTATTTTATTGGTCATCTCTTACTTCTACTAATAACGTTATGAGTTGAAATAGAGATATTAATAGAAGTGCTGGTCTATTACTGAGTCATATGGTACTAACCCTGATGGGGAGCTAATCTTGGGTCACCTCTTTGGGATATGTCTGCAAGAGTGGGCACCAGGATGGTACAGCTGTCCAGACCTTGAGCCATAAGGGCTGATGAGCTGTAAGCCAAAAGGTGCAAAAGAAAGTCCAGAACACACAGAACAAGAGGTTCATCACTGTTACTGCATCTCCTGCTGATATTAAGCCTTAACATTGCTATCACGCAGATAAAAAGCTCTTTCCTATTGCTGGTAAACTTGCCATTAGCCTCACTGTTTGCAGATGCTTGCCTGCAGTGTTCATGGAACAGTTCTGCTGCAACTGTGCACATTGGTGCTTGTGTTAACTTGGCATCTGTGCCCAGCAGCTCCAATAGCTCTGCTGTGATGCAAGACGGATTTCACTTGTGCAAACTGTAATGTACAGAGACTTTGGTGTTACCTACAAGACTAACATTAATGTTGTGTGCCTTTGGATTTCAATTATATTAGTGTCCATTTACTTCCTTTCTAAATTCTCCTTTCTAAACTCATGCAGGTGGAGTGTTTAGCAACTGATGTTCTTACAAGTTGGAAATTGTGAAACGTCAGACTTGTAACAGATCTGTCTGTTCAGGGAGCAGAGCTCTCTGTGCTGCCTGGACACTTGTCAGCAGCCTGGACACTTGTCAGTGCCTACTGCTGGGTATATAGGCTTTGTCATATGGCTTAAGGCCCCTGTGCCTTTCTCCAAATGTGTTCTGCTTTCCTCAGAGGATCTGGAGTATGGCCCATTGTTTAAGGGGGTAAGGACAGTGTCAGTGATGCATCGAGGCCTGGGAGTTTATTACAGCTGGCTGATGCAAATATTCTTTATGAAAGAATTTGGCTCCTTTTTAAAAGGAAAACAAAGTCATTCATGCTGCATCCTGTGCTCACTGTGTGTGGCTTCCCAGTTTCATAAAATGGGTTTCCCTTCCTGCTCTCTAGCTGAGCCTCAGCCTCTGCTCCCCAACATACAAAAATGAAGCATTGTTTCATTATTGCCCTTGTCACACAAGCAGGGAAGTGGAGAGGCAGGGCTAGGGGAGGCCACAAGGCTATTGATCTTCTTCAAAACTTGAAATTCCACATGCTCATGTTGGTGTTAACTCACCTGAGATGAGGCAGACCTGAAAGCTTTTATTTGCTTGTGACCCTTCCACTGCCCAGTAATACCAGGTAATGGATAATCAGCTGCATCCTCACTGCCAGTAATAAATTTCTGCTCCTAAACAATCCAGACTATCTCCAGGAGCAAACAAAACATTCACCTCTAAACTCTTCTGTGTCTGAACTGCAAGATCTTTTGACTACATCCAGAGCTCTCTGATACACCAACAGTTGATTTGTTCTTTTTCTCTCCTTCCCAAAGACTTTAAGTGTCTTCTATGCACATTATGAAACAGAAAGAACTATAGTCAAAAGTAAGGGCTGTATTTCTAATCATAAAACTTGACTCTGTTTTATGGGATCATGCTAAAACAGTTTTCTGGGGGAGGTTGGGCGAGCTTTGGGGTTTTTTGTTTTGGTTGTTGAGATTTGCTTGTTTCGGTTTTTCTGTTTGTTTTTGTCTTTGGGAGGGAGAAGGGGTTGTTTGTTTGTTTGTTTAAAGCAGCAATTGCTACTGCTAATCAATTTACACACAAAACCAGAATGACAATTGGAGAAATTCAACTTTCATTTTAACTGATATGAAAAACTAGTTTTACTGCACATTAATGATTTAGTAATCCGTGTTCTTCCACTATTTGTCCCATTTTAATATTTTCCGTCTTCACTGGTTGCATAGCAATTTATATTACACTTATGTTTTCCTTGTTTTGTATTATATTCTGCAGCTGTGGATTGCTGCCTCATTGCACCTTACACTTATGATTTTTAAAATGTATCCATCTCCAGCATTGTCTTCTATGAGTATCCCTGAGAAAGAAAAAGCAAATGGAAATAATCAGTGAGTTTCCCATTTCTCCATCTTCTCATCTTCCTTCTGTGTAACTGTGGTCTTAGCAAGGCTAGTGTCCCATCTTCCCTGCCATGCTGTGCCCTCTAAGTTTACCTTTTGGATTAGCTGTGCCTCAAAAGGAAATAGCAATTCTCCTACATGGAACCTGCTTTAAAAAATGACAGCAACAACAAAATCAAAACCAACAGTTCCCCTACATTTAAAGTAATAAAAATGGCTTGCTCTTGCAGATGTTAGTTTTAAATTCTGTTCAGTTATTTCTAGTTATTACAACTTTGTTCAGAAGGGAGATGCATTGTGCTTCTGCCTCTGAAGTGATTCAGTAGCATATAAAAACCTGCAATTTCTCAGGTTTCATATTTCAGTGCTGCAAGGAGGAGGGAACATTACTAAGCTTGTAAGGCAAAAAACCTTGTGAACATATTATTTAACAGCTAGTGGAGTTTTCTCAGATGATTAGAAATTAATACTTCTTTAAGAATACATGAAACGAATGTTGAATAGAAAAATTGGTCAGATTCTGTACTAATTAGTCCTAACTATTCACTCAGTTGGCCTTTTCATTGCTCACCTGGTTTTAAATGCACATGTTGGTTCCTTCTGTCTTGCTCTTTTATTTTTTACAGCTTCTCTGTACAGATAGTGACTCTTTGTACAGACAGCAGTACTGAACCCTGTTTCAGAAGGCACAAATGAAGCTTTTCTTGCACTGCTTATTTGTTTGGTAAGGGCAGAGTGAAGTGATAAAACTTGCTGTGAAAACCAAAAAGCTGCGGAGTTTTCATTGTCAGGTTGTGTGTTGGCACCAGACCATGGAAGAAAGACAGGCTTCGAAGATGTTCCTGATTTACAAGAAGGGGGTGGGAGTTAAGTGAAATAGTATGTAGGTTGGAAGCATCCAAGGGGACAGAACAAATTACAGGAAGCAGTTACAAGAATGAAAACTAGGGATGTCTCCAGGTTAAAAATAAGTGAAATTGACACCTGGGTCTTGAGAAAAGTAAGGCTAGTAGGAGTGGACAACAGCTTATGGGTATACATTTATATGAAGGAAAGGTTGTTGATCTTCACAATCACAGCCACAAAACATTAGTAAATTCTAGCACAAAACTGGCATAGGATGCTTGAACTGCCTTCAAGTATAAGCATTGCTAAGAGCTTGTTGTTGTGATAGCGTTGGGACTCTGGTAGAGTTTCTGGCATGCACTTACTTGTGATGGCTGTGATTTGCTCTGAAACATCTTTGCTGGCCACTGCCATGCTGCAATTCCACTGACTCCATGATGGAGAAAAACTGTCATTATTCCCAGTCACAAATTACTACTCAGTTGCTTGTAGGTCCTGACTGACAAGTGAAGCAAGGCTCCTGACCACACCAGCCTTCAGCTAAAACTAATGAATGAAAATATCATTCTATAAAGAGACGCAGAGGATGGTGTGTCACCTTCACGTCTTGGTCAGAGTGGTACTATCAATAGGCAAAGGTCTAGGTTATCATTTAGAAATCTGGTGGCAACAACTCATTTAAATGAAGAAAGGCCTGTAAGTCTCCTATTCTGACACAACAAGAGAATTTTAAAAAGCAACAGCCCTGCATATATAATGTATTTGTGGGAACAGACTTTTGTCTACAGCAGCCATTCATCCCTAGCTGTGTTTCTTGAAGCCTTTCGCATTTATGTGAGGAACTGCAAAAACACAGCATGTGGGGGAAATCTTTCGTTTCCAAGATGTTGGATTTGCAGTTGATTAAGCACTGATCAAAAGCATGTTGATCATGACTTAATGATCCCAGGCACTGACTGAGGGCATCGTTGATCTGGAGCCCACAGTGAGATGCAAGCGGCAGAGACTTCCCCCAGCAGGAGAGTGTAGATCTTAGAGAAAACTAAATGGAGGTGCTCTGTGCACTGGGATGGTGTGGACTGCAGTGCCCAAAGCAGGGAGAAAATATAAGGATTCATTCTGCCTTCTTGTCACCCCTCTGTGGACTCACTGCCCAAAAGGGGCAGAAATAAAATCGCCAGAATTCTCAGAGGAAAGAGTGCACCTATGTGCATTGCTGTGAAAAAAGGAGTTTGTTGCTTACTCCTCCAACCCTGACAGCCCGTGCCACACTGGCAGGAGGCTGACACATGTGCCCACTGGGGTGTATGCTTGTAGCTTTACTGGTGAGAGGATTTGTCTTGAGAACACCAGTCACACTTGCTGAGTAAGCCTGAGTGATTTTGTTTCAGGGTTTAATTAAAGTAAATTCAAGAATTACGAAGGAGAAGGAAAATAAGTGTTCACAAAAAAGAAACATTGAAGATGCATTATGTCCCTAACCTCCTTCTAGTAATGGATTTGAATCCTTAATGAAAACAATATCACTCAAGAGAAGATGGATCAGGAGTATGGAGTGCATGCAGCCCAGCACAAAGGGGTCAGCTGGCCCATGCAACACCCTCTTGTTGCCACGGTGGAAATGGCAACTGCCATTGTGAGAGCAAAGGAAGGGCAAATAGTGGAAGCCACTGTCAAATGCTACCAAAGACTTGTCATCAGGGTGAGGGGCAACATGTAAGAGGCAATTCAGAGTAAAATGGTTTGGGAGTGTGTAGCCAGACACACTGTGAGTTTGTGTGGGGGAACTTGATATCCGGAGGTGAAATGAGCTGTTGGGTACTGACTTTTTAAAGTGATCTGAATCCAAAATGAGGGAATCAACAAAACCCCGAATACTATGAAATCTGAAATCCAGACCAAATCCTTTTGATGTGTCATCTCATTTTTCAGCTCCAGTCGTAATAAAGAGCAGCAGATAAAAAGTGGGAAGACCTTTGTTGGTTGCTCACACAGCTACAGAGGATCAGCTGCCAGTTAAATAGCGGCTGCAGAGCTGAGGCTGAAACTAGAAGGGATAAGATTATAAAAGTGCTTCTAATAGGAATGGCAACTTTAAAAGGGAGCTTCCCATGCACACAGAGTGAAGCAAGTGCTAAGGATATACTAGAATAAGTCTGATTTTGTGGAATGTGCAGGTCCTTTAAGGATTCCTCACCTTGTGAGCTGACCTGGATAAATGCTGCAAACAAAACAAGTTCCTGGGATTCTGTGTCCTTCTTTTGGCTGTCTATGACTTTCCATCCAGTTCACTGTTTTTCCCTTGTACAGATGATGGTGGCTCAGCTCCCTGAATAAAGAGCTGATACTAGTTATCATTTTATCATTGAACACAGCTGCTCTGAATTTTAATAGGTATGTCTTCTGCATCTGCAAGTAACATATGGCTAGCACAGAGCTGCAGCTTAGAGAGTTTCCTCCTGCTCACATCTCTTTCAGGTAACTGTGGAATGGAAACCTGCCACTTCAGCAAAGGCATTTAAAGCAGACAGGCTGTGGGAAGATATACTGTGTAAACATGCTGCAGTTAATATCAGGTATCCTAATGTGTGCTTAATATAATCTTTCTAACTTTGCATTTGTGAGCAGTAATATCCTCTAACATTCTGCTGCTAATAGATTAAGCACTTCCAGGGTGGCACAATTGATAACACATATATAGATCTGTAGTTAGCAGGAAAGGTCTTCACTCAAAAGCAGGAGAGCTCATTTAACCTGCAGCTTCCTCTGAAGGGAAGCATCAGAACTATGGGGTGCAATTTGGCTGTAGCAACCAGAGGTGTAGCAACTTGACAATCTCAGAGCAGCTAAAAATAATGCACCTCAAAATGTTTGTTACATGGTCTTGCCACTCATATTCCTATCCCCAGGGCTGCTGCCCACATGCTTGTGCCCCCTGCCCTCCTTGGATGTGGCTGTTCTTTTTAGAGCATATTTGCCATTTCAATCACATCTCTCTGCTGTTGCATAAAAACAGGCACTGAATTTTCCTGCTGTCATGGAACAGGAGATCACATCTTATGCAGCTGAAAACAGTACCTCAGATATTTGAAAACAACTACCAATTGCCTTTAGCTGCATCATGTATGCAGCTCTGCTTCCAAGAACTGCAGTCACAAGAGACGGAGGGAAAATGATGGTTGTTGTTTGGGGCGGGGAGGGAGGGATTATTTCTCTAAACTTTGAGCAGTTACAGTATATGTTCCTTACCCCATTTATTAGAAATTGCAAGTGGGAGACTTGTCTGGGTAAGCAAAATCTGCATGGATGCACCCCATGTAGGTAGAAGAAGATAATAGTCAGGCTGACACACTGCATTGCCCTGGCATAATGACACATGGTTATAGCTCGTGTGTATCTCTCTCAGCTATATCTGCTCTGAGGCATAAAGAGGATAAGTGACTTGTACAAGGCCATTCAGCAGATCACTCATGAAGCAAAAAATGCAGAGGTCTTAAATTATCAGTCAGGAGGCAAAATTGTTACTCTGAGAACTCTCTCATTTTTTTAATTGTGGTTTTGTTCTAATTTGGAATGATAAACTGTGTATTTCAAAGATATGATTATATCCTCTTTTCCTACCTGACCTTCAAAGATAGTTTATACTATGGAATAACATTAGTTCTCATAATGTAATGTCAGACTTGAATGATTACTAAGTAACTGTCAAATAAAACAAATCAAGGCATAACATTCCTAGAATGTGGGGGGAAATGCAAAATTCTTTAATTTTTTTTTTTAATTTCCACCCCCCGTTTGAGTAAGTATTTACTGTCCCTGACAAAAAAAAAAACCTTTCAGTTAAAGAGCAGTTTCACATAGTTAACTCTTTCTGCTACAGAATATTTCAGCCAGTCCTACTAACTAGACAAATGCCAAAGCCAATTTCTAAAATCCAGGTAAACGGAATGCTGCTTAGTATTCTAACTACTTGCTGAAGAAACTAACTTTTCAGAGAGATACATTTACCATGACTGCCTCACAGTCTGTCGTGGTATTTCCCTGCAATAGCACAGCAAGGAAATACTGCCTCGTGGCGTAGGTTCACAGAGTCCTTGCACAGTGTAGCAATACTAAATGCACTGTTGCCCAGCCATGAACATGATCTTTTCTGAATCAGAATTGAGTGATGTGGCTTTTCAGTGGCTTTTTTCCTTTTAAACTGAATTGACACCCTCTAATTCTCTTTTTTTTTTTTAAATGTGCTTTGCTGCCTAACAACTGAGCAGTAGGAGTGGCATGTAGTAGGAATTGTGAAAGGCAAACTGTAATTTCTAGAATACTGGAAAAGAAACCTACACAGCTGTCAACTGTGAACCATAGCACGTTTAAACCTGTGACTGCATCCATACATAAGAGGAGGACGAAATAAAAGCAAACAAGTTTTGCTGTCCTGAAACAGGTAGAAATACCAATATAACTGTATTGAGTAAAATAATGGGAACTAACTGTGGCCTCCTGGAAAAAGTTGCACCAACCAATACAAGATGAAATTCAAATGCAGGAAAGAATGATAGAGTCTGTTGTAGTTCTACTGCTATTTGCATTAATGGCATCACTGATCCAAGAAGGGATTCTTCGAGAGTGATGAGCACATGGAGTTAATATCAGTTGAACAACAGAAGTGAGTGCACTGTTTCCCCAAGATGTTATGCCATGTGCCACATGGCATCTGTACAAACTGCAGCACATGCATTTTGGGAAGGGGGGAGATGGAGCTGATAATAAGGTGTGACTTCCAAAGGGAAGGGATGGCAGACAGCTGATGAGAGAAGGGTGCACCTCCACATACTCCTTTCCCCCTGCAGGGGAAAAAGCATGCACCTCTTCAGTGCATGCACCTCTATTATTCAGTAAATAATAGAAATCTGCAGTCACTCCACCCTGCAATGCTTGCTCCACCAGTGCTAGGGAACTCCAGAAGGCATTTTGCTGTCTGAGGAGCTATGCTTTTGCTGCTGCTCCTGGGCATGTGTTTTTACACTCCCACCACGAAGTAATCAAATGTCCCCTGGCCTGTGTGACTCTCCTCCTGAAAAATTCATAGGACTAGTGTACTGGTATAATCAATGATTTCTTTACAACACATCTTTCAAGCCCAGTGGTGGGGCTTTTTTTCTCTGTACGTTTGGAAATATCTGTGGTTCCCCGCCTGCCCTTTGACCTGGTTAAGTGCTGCTTCATCCCTCCCCTGTAAGCTGACTGAGGTTTCTTACTGGAACAAGCTGTGTCTTTAAGCAGGATGAATCTAGATTCAGCTGACATAAATCACCACTGCTCGCTTTTCTTTGGTGAAGCAACTGATTTGCTGTTGCTGAGTTTCTGCCCTAATGTCTCTTCAGGATGCAAACAGCAGTGAGCTCATCAATTAGGAGTGGCCAGTGTTCGATGCAAAAAGCTACTGTAGTTCACACACAAAAATTGTCATAGTAGAAAAGAAAAACCTTACAGATGGGGAATTTTGCCCCACACTGATTTTTTTTCTTTTCCGTCTTTCTTTTATGGAGAGAAAGAGAAGCTTTGTTTTTTAGTACGGCTACCATGCAGGAATTCAAAGATTAATACAGTGTTTTGGCCTAAGGTGCATTTGCATCCACATTTGCAGGCACTAGCATGTGATAACGTGATACCACTTATAAACAGGACAATGCAAGTTGCTAACCTGCCCTACCAACCACATTTTCCATTTGAAATAATGGCAGCTGGTTAGTACAAGCAGCCTGCATGAAAAAAAAAAAAATTGGAATGAGAGCCTTAACTTTCCTTAAGGTGCTTGATGGCAAACAGAGGAGGCAGTGACATCAGTTGCCCAGCAAGGCACTGTGACATCCCCTTCCTGAAAGGTCTGATCCTGCCTGTGGAGTCTGTGCTGGTTACAGCCTGGGGCACAGACAGCTTATAATAAATAGAAACAGTTTCCCAGACACCACCACTGCCATTTCAGGCTCAAGCAATTAGCCCAGAGAGAGCTCCTGACCTAAGCATGCCTTTCAAATGGAGAAGGGAAGCATTCTGTGTGCACACCGTGTATGTCTCTCCCGTGTGGCTCTGTTCATCGACCAAAACTAAAGACAGTGTCTTGTGCCCCGAACGGGCACTCTTGTGCTCTGAGCTTCCATGTTCACTTCCTCAGCTACTTTCATGCTACAGAGCCCTCCCTCCCTGCCCTTCCCAGGAGTCACACTTCTGACTGTTGCTTTCTTCGCATCTGAGTTTTTTTCTTGTTTTTCTCAAGCATCCTTGGGGCACAAATACAATTGTAAAAATTCAAAATTTGAAAGCTTTTTAAAATGTCCTTGTGATAGCATCTGTTGTCGTGTATGAGCGCCTCCTCTATTTCTAACCCCTCTTACTTATTAAAAGATCTTGGCTTTCCCTCCTCCTTAGAAAGGGAGTGCAGAGCTTATCTGCCAGATTTAACATCCTCTATATGTTCAAGTCTTGTCAGGAGAGCTTTTTCAAGGCCATGTTTGTCCATCCCCTCATTAAGGCCTACAGCAGGCTATGAAGAATGTTTGTATCTCATCAGGATGTGGTTTGACACCTTAACCAAGATGATCCACTGTTGGCTGCTATCAAAATGGGACTCAGCTAATGGTTACTACACTGCATTCCCTCCCGCTTGGCTGGCTGCTGCAGCACCAGCACTTGGCTCAAGTGGTGGAGGGAGGAAATCTGGCAGAAACATTGTCAAATTTTTGTTTGTTCATTTGGTAGGGTGAGTTTTCTGCCAGTGTAGTGCTCTGAGCAAGTTCACTGTGGGGTTAGAGAAGTGCAAGTTTTGGCTCACAGAGTTACATGGCGGGGCGGGGAGCAGGGCGAGGCTCCTTGTTAGTCTGGTTTAATTGCAGGCTGGCACCCTCTGCTGCCACGCCGCTCCCCCAGGCCCTGGCAGCAGCTGTGCCCATCCCCGGAGCCGAGGCTGTGCAGCGTCAGCCTGTCCCGGCACAGACGGGGTAGGAATGGTGGGCAGGGGCTCCGCAGCTCCCCCAGCCCGTCCCGGCACAGACGGGGTAGGAATGGTGGGCAGGGGCTCCGCAGCTCCCCCAGCCCGTCCCGGCACAGACGGGGTAGGAATGGTGGGCAGGGGCTCCGCAGCTCCCCCAGCCCGTCCCGGCACAGACGGGGTAGGAATGGTGGGCAGGGGCTCCGCAGCTCCCCCAGCCCGTCCCGGCACAGACGGGGTAGGAATGGTGGGCAGGGGCTCCGCAGCTCCCCCAGCCCGTCCCGGCACAGACGGGGTAGGAATGGTGGGCAGGGGCTCCGCAGCTCCCCCAGCCCGTCCCGGCACAGACGGGGTAGGAATGGTGGGCAGGAGCTCCGTGCCCACTTGCCCCAGCCGTGCTGCCCCAGCCGCGCTGTCCCGCCGCCTGAGCCAGCTCAGAGTACGCACAACAGCCCAGAGTCTGGCCCGGGTGTCATGGTTTAAAAAGAAAAGAACACTAATGAGGAATCTGTTATGCCAGTATGAAACTGTTTTCTTCCGAATATGCAGGGTTTAAGGGAGTCCCACCCAGCAAGGAATTCCTGTTTCATCAGGTGCTGGAAGGCTGCTAGTTGTGAGTGTGGGCCTGTCTGTTTCTGGTGTGGGACCACAGTGCTCACTACAACTAGTATGCAAATACATCCAACATAAACACGCTGGAAATCCAGTCTCTGACTCACAATGTGTGGTGCCTTTGAACTCAATTGCTTTGTCATTTCTGGCAAATGGAGGAAAGGTGACCGGACAAAAGAAGTCAAGGGTAGAATACCTCTTTGCTTTCCACTAACCCATTTCTCCCTCATCATCTGCCAAAAGTAAACTTTAATTTTCAATAGAAAAATAAATCTACCTAGACTTTATATGCAGAGAATTGTTTTTAAAATTCGTTTTAGTTTAAGGAAAACACTGCCTTATTACAGTCATGTTTTTAAGCTATATTAGCAGGAGAAATTAGATCTTTAAGAGCTGAGGCAGGGGATGAAATACAGGCAAAGAGCAGAAAGGGCTTATTCCTGTTGAATTCCCCCGCATGCTGTCTTCCAAATATCAGGATGAATACATAGCCGACTGTAGCACATTGCTTTCACTAGTGCTCTGCTGGTTGGTTAACAATGCTAGCCTTGGAATTAGGCATTTTGTCATGTTTCACTGCTTAGCTGGCTCTTCTTGGACTTGAGAAATCTCATGCAGATAGAACCTTTCCCTTCCCCTATACAGACTTGGATCCAGAACTGGTACAAAACAAGATGTCCCATTACATTCTGTGTGGCACAGCACCCAGCTCCACTGAGGCTCTGGTGTTCTCCTCCACGGTGTGGGCACTGTCACTGCTCCACTTGCAACTGGTGTGATAACCATTACCCTTTTAGATGGGCCAGCTCTAGGGAAATTTTTGTGTGCCTTTTGAAGGCAGTAGTGCTTCAGGAGTCAGTTCTGCAGGCTGGCTATTACTTTGAATTTGGAACATTTCCTATGGGATAATACTAGAAAAGCTTTTCTTTGCCTTTGCAGTCATGAAGAATTTAGATATTCAGAAGCATTTTCCTTCTTTGCATATTCAAACTGAACAAGATCAGGAAACTGGTTCATGAAAAACCCACATTTTCTCCTGCTAACTACAAGCCAGATTGCACAGTAAAGTGAACTGAGAAAATCAGCTGCAGAAATGATTGTGCTGGCATGAGAGAGGGGTAACACAGGGGCAGAAATGAAGAGCTAAGGGCAGCAATTATATAAACCAGCACAACTATCAAAACATTACTGAGTGAATAAAATCCCACAGTACAAATGGAGCAGGATGTAAAACTGACCAAAAAAGATACCCTAAAAGTAAGGCTCACTCTATTTAGCTTTATGCTCTTGGCATAGCTAATGTGGATTGAGGCATCAGAAACAAACCCCCATCATCTACTCTCTGGTTTGCTGCATCAACTCCCCGGCTTCCCTCAAAACAAACAAATCTCTAATTCAGAGAGTTGGTGTGATCACCCCAAGGGAGAGTTCCTGGAAGAAGTTGTGGGTTGTCACTCGCTTGCAGGGTCTGACAACACCACTGTCCTCAGCAGAGCATGAGATGTGTCTCTGTGAGCAGATGTGCTCCTTTGAAAACCATCTGAACCATTTGGCTGGTAGAGAGGCTGATCAAAGCAACGTAGTCTTATGGTACAGTTATGGACTAAATGCACTGTAAAGGAGACTGCCTGTGCTGGGGGTTATCTAGTAAGCAAAAGTTATACTGAGGATAAAAGAGTTATTTTTAATTCCTATGCAGTCTAATTGATTATGTTTGTTTATTTCTTTATGTTAAAGATTTAACTACACATCATGATGATACCGCGTGTCTGATTCTTTTTGCAAAGCTGACTTTCTCTACTCCTATCCTGCACTGCTACTCAAGGAGCTCATCATACCTTTTTTTCAGGATAATACTTTCCTCACTTCAGCCAGATGAGCAGCCTTTATTGTTTTACATCTAATTACCTGCTAAAGAGTCACATAGTTCTGAATCAAATGCATATGAATCATAGGCAGTTTTTATTTTGTTTTTATAATCTGAAAGACAGAAGCTTATGAGAAAACAAATGTAGTCTTTCAAGTTTTTTAATCAGCAGAAATTTCAGAGTAAAAACCAAAGTAAGTACTGTGATGATGTTGGCTTCACTGTGATAGGTAAATGTACATGTAACTAAATTTAGTTCCAAATTACTTGAAGACAATGACTGTGCTGCTCTGCAAGTAGAATGTCTTATCTTTTCTGTTTATGGGATGGGAAATTAACCACCTGTGTAAAATAATGTGACTAACTTTTTCAGACAGTGGTGTATCTGTTTTCTCTTGAAGGCTTTGTTCGTGTTTTTCTTGCTAAATTGTTCAAGCTTGCACTGAGGGACAGGCTCAAATGCTCGTGTTCAGGAATATCTTGTAGAACATAACTTCACTGTGCTGTAATGCTCTGCAACTTGTAGCAATTGAACTGTATTTTCTAATATTTTATAGACATTTCCAGCCCAGCAATTCTACAAAGAAATAAAATGGTTACAACTTCTGTTGTAACAATGGAGGCCTCTTATGACAAGAATTCCAGGCTCAATTTTTTTAAACATATAAAAAGATAAGGGACTTAATTTGGTGGTGAGGTTTTCTTTGTTTGTTTTAATGCTGCTTCAAGATGACTCAGTTTTGGAAGTCTTTTGAAATACTATGCATCATAATCATCTCTGCCTTTTCTGGTTCTTCTATATTAATCTTACTTTGTATATCAGCTGCAAGACATCAGACATGGCTTTGTCATTTTCTTGTCTTCTGAAATCTGCTCTTGATTGCAACACTTTGCACCAGAAGTAACAATTTTATGTATCCATCCTATAAATGCTGGGATCTTGCCAACACTGGGAATTTCTACATTCCCCACACCCTTTCCTATTCTATCTAAACCAGCTAGTCTCATTTTCAGAGCTGTTCAGGGTAAGTGTAAAAGAAGATTGCCACTTCTATTGCCATCAACTATAGCAAAGAGCTGTGAGAAAGAAGCAGAGTTGGGCTTCAAGATTCCCCTTGTAGATTCAAAGGCTTGACCCTGAATCTTCTGAGAGTTTCATTAAGATATCCATATTAGGAATGCTCTTTCTGAGTCAAGGTCTGATAGAGATGATTAGAAAAATCTGAATACATCTATTCAGACTGCAGGCTTTCCTTATACACTGAAACAGGTTTGCTCTTTTGAAATATGTAGTAATGTTTACAAATTATAGAATATTACAATGGCAAGGTTTCTTCAGGTACATCCTACAGATGGTTAAAAGCATGCAGAATATGAGAGACTGATTCTTCTGCCTCAAAAAATGAGTTCAGCTACATTCTCTATATTACCTGTATCATCGAGGCCTGAAAAGCACTGCAGCTATTTATATTGTTTTATAGAGGAAAATTTTGTTTGGAAATTCATATCTGTAGAGGAAATGTGAGTTCTGTGTTACAAAACTTCTTTTTAACCATACTAATTGAATTGACTAATGTGTTGTATCTTATGACTTTACCTGGAACACACATGCACATAATAAAAATACCCTTGCTCCCGCTTTCCCACAGAAGAAAAACACTGGATTTTGCAGGTCAGATGGCCACATAAACAACCAAGCATAATGTTCTTTTGAAATAACGTTACATTATTAAGTGATTTTCTGTTCAAAATCTTCTCTAACCAGCACACAACTTTCCGAAGAGCTCCCTTTAGCTAACTGTTCTGCAGCATATTTGGGTGAGAGAAAGCAGACAAAGGAGAACTAAGAAATCTTTTGGCAGATTGTCTAGAAGTTGTCGGCTGAAGGGGTTTACTAGCCTAAAGGAAATCTCTGTTCTTTGACAAACGTTTTCCTGGATAAGCAAAATTTCAGTGATCCTTTCTCATCAGATTTTTTCTGCTCTTGAAATTCTTGAATCCACTCTACTTGGTCTAGATTGCTGCACATTTTTTATTAGGCACTCTTGATACTTGAAGAGACAAATTATCCCTAGCCCTGACCTTCAGCACTCTATTTGTTAGCAGTGCTTTGCCTCTCTTTTGCAAAGAACTTGTGAATTCAATTAAAATGTGTCATACTTGTGTAACATGCTTACCCAGCTAGTTGCTAATTCTGAGGCTGCTAACCTTAGTTTATTTTGTGAAGCCGTTTCAGAACTCTTCTCTCTTAGGACGAAATATTAGTTGATAATTTTTAGTTTTATATAACAAAATTATCTGCTAGGGCAAGGTTAATGAGCGGCTTGGCTTGACTTGGCTATGAAGGGAAAAGCAAAACTTACAGTTGTAACATTGATAAACAGGTACAGCAGCGCATCACAGAATGGGCCAGGTTGGAAGGGACCACAGGGGGTGAACCTGGTCCCACCTCCCCGCTCAGGCAGGGCCATCCCAGAGCACAAGGCACAGGATTGTGTCCAGACAATTCTTGAATATCTCCAGTGAGGGGGTATCCACCTGCTCTCTGGGCAATCTGTTCCCATGAGTGGTCACTGCACAGTAAAGAAATTCTTCCTCATACTCAGGTGGAATTTCCTGTGCATGAGTTTCTGTCCATTTCCTCTTCTCCTATTGCTTGTCACCACCGAGCAGAGTTTGGCTCCATCCTCTGACACTTCCCTTCAGATACTTAGAGGCATCGGGAATAATGGGAAGCTACTAATACTAACCTAACACGTGGTAATAACACTTTCCAATCTCTAAAACTGTGAATGCCTAGAGCTATATTCCTCTTAGAGACCTGTAGCTCTAATCAGTATAAGATCAGGAGGCCAGTCATAATGGGTTAAAATTGGTTTCACCTTAACAAAGCCAAATTCAGTCACTTGACCTTGCTTTAACTTTTTTGTGCTTTGGTACATCCACTTCCCCCTTAGTGACATGAAGGAAATAATTCCTTTTCCTGTAGTTTTGCCTGACTGCCCTACTTACACTGTAAAGTCTTTGGAACAACTGCTGTCTGATCTAATGTGCATGTACGGAGCAGAGCACAATGAAGTCCTGATCTCAGCAGGAGCCCCATCTGCTACTGCTGAGATAAATGATCTTTTCAGTACTGGTTGTTTTTTAATCTCTTTAAATTACCATAAATACATTTTTAAAGCCATATGCTTTCATTCTATATCCCACTCCACTGAAGAAATCTGGGTTTCTGTGGAAATATAATTATGTAACCATATCATTAAAGACTGCATCATACCCTGTACATGCAAGAAGGCTGAGTTGAGGTCAAGTGCCAGACTGATCTGCCACTTTGTGCATTTCAAATACCTAAACTTACTTTAGGAAGGTTATTTTTAAAATACTTTTGTGTATGTAGTTCTGTACATCTCCAAAGACAGAGTATTCTATTGGGTTGCAATTAGTTCAATTAAACTGAAATTGGTTTGCAGTAGAAGAAACTGTGATTCTTAAGAGACCCATTAGTTTCTGTTATTGGGCTCTAGTGTTGGATGCTCACTGAGGAAATCCAAAGGAAATTTCTCATTTTGCTGGAGGGGTGGGGGAGAGAGAGCTACATCATAGCAGGAGTACAGCCCACAGGTTCGGCTGTATCAGGGTGGACAGAGGGGAGCAGAAGCTCTGGGAGTGAGGAGACATTCTGTATTTCTCACTCTATTTCTCTCTGCTGCATCAGTGTCCATGTGTTCCCAGTTTAGCATGTGGCACTGCTGACACTTTGGCAGAGACATGAGCCGAACATTACAATGTTTGTTAGATTTTTGGCTGAACACACAAAATTTCTAGAATACTGCAGATGCTTTAAAGGAAGTGGCAAAGTTCAGAAGTTGATAACTTATCCAAACTGAAAGAGGAATATATAGGCTGAGTAAAGAGCATGTCTCTAATCACAGGTATTTTGTCACTGTCAACTTTTAGCATTTTACCTTAAGTGGTGGAAATGTTGCAGCCTTTCAAAAAAACACCACAAGTTTCTTTAACAGCAGAAATTATTATTCAGCCTGGGTGTTGGGACTGCTGCCATTTCTGTGTAACAGCATCTGGGGAATAAGGGTCTCTATCTCTTGACAGACCTTCCTCTTTGATGCTCTGGAGAACAAGGGTAATTCCTGTGTTACATGAGCACTCAAACTTGACTCGTTATAAACTGCTGAGGGGGGCACATGTGCAGAAGAGTGGGTGGAAAAGGATTTCTTGAACCAGGTCCCTGCAGTACATGTTTGCATAATCCAGGGACTCAGACCACTGATAATTATTTTGGTATTCCTTTTTTTGTTTCTTTCTGAACAGAGAAGCTGTTTATCCCTAGAGCTTCTTTACTTTTGCACAATTTAAAACATCACATAACAATGTGATTTTTTGGTAGTTCTTCTGCTTGGTTGTTGTGGGGTTTTTGGTGGTGGTGATGGTTTGGTTTTGGGGTTATTTAACTTCAGGAGACATTAGAGATTTACATAAAAATCTTTCCTTCTTCAAGAAATCCAGCTAACAAAGAATGCTTGTAAGCACCAGGTGCAAAAAAAAGGTAATTGTGTGTAATTGTGAGATTCTTGCTAACACAATATGTCGCTCAGTTGGATATGTACACAGCATCCATTGCTGCTGATGGGAGTTACATAAACAAATTGAAGCTACAATAGGGACATTTATGTTTAGCTTCATTTATGTAAAACGTATTGATTTTTTTCTTTGGTAGGGGACTGTTTTTTAAACAAAATCAAACATTTACATGTATAAAATATAACATTCATATTTTTTCACAAGTTGTTAAAGTCCAATTAGGTTTCTGCAATCTGTACTTACTTGATAGGAAGATAATTTGCCGTTACCAAAGAAAATACATTTGGGGTATTTCATATGTAAATTAATTTACTTCATAGAAAAATTTAAAAAGGCTTTGGAAGTTGATGCTTTTGCTAACATCAACATTTGCTTATCTTTGAATGGCTTTTCATAATAACAGAATCTTTGGCACTCCCTTTTGGCCTTCCACCCAGTCTCAAGGTACCTCGCAAACACAAAGTTGCACCGTTCGATCTCATCCCCACATTACAGATGGAGCACAGATAAATCTCTGCCTGTGGTCTGATTTAAATTGCATGTTGGCTTCAGCTTCCAGTGATGGTGGCCAGCTGGCTCTTTTTGAAATAAGCAGTGTAAACTTCCCGAGAAGCTTTGCCTTACACTTGCTGAGCTGCTCTCACTTTCCAGCAAAGGCAGGTTCTGCTGGTGCATAAGGGGTGCTCCCCTGCTTGTGCTGAGGCCTCACACCTGCTGGGTGCCTTGGCTGCTGACTGTTCAACCCTCACATGAAACTTAACCACCCATGCACAGAAGATACCCAGTGTTGTGAAGAGTGGAGGCTCCAGCATCCTTTAGCTGAGCAGAATGTCTCATGCCTTGAGCAGTCAGATAGGCCAAATCAAACTATCTCCTCCTCTGTGAAAACTGCTTATTCTTTCATGCTTGCTGTTAGTTCCTCTTTGGATGATAAAAATCCAAATTTTTTTTTAATTTTATTTTTAAGCACCCATTAAGGACAGAAAAAATGAGATGATGTGTGAATGAACCCGTTAGCTCTGATCTCATTACTTTGACTAGTGTCTCAGATGTGTTTAAAATTAGCCTACTAAAGCAGGTATGACCTTTAAGGGAGAAAGAATTTAGAACTCCTTTTTATTCTGAATCAGGTTCCTCTCCAAATACTTCTTCCAATTTATAAATATTGGACTGTATTGTTGATGTGTTCTATCTTGCAAGAGGACAAATTACTTTATGAATGTGGTTAAAATCCCTCTCACACTATTTTATAGTTGCACCTGTGGAAATGAATGCCCACTTATTTTTTATGCTCATCTCTACGTAATATACAGAGTGGGAACATGGGCTGGAGTTACTGAGCTGACAAACTATATCAAAACGCTAGAACTTAAGAGAAACAAAATATTCTTTTTCTGTGGTTGTTTCAGAGAAAAGTCATCAAAGCATTTGTCAGAATTAGCACACCGTTATAACATCATCTACTTAAAATTCAGTTATGTGCTTTCAGGTGGCTTTAATAAGATTCCTGTTCACACCTCCTGGTTACTGAGAATTAACAAATCAAGGACTGGATAATAACTTGTACCTTCAAGTTATCTAGAACTTTTCAGAAATCATTTTACTGACCATATAGTATTAATATTGTAAAGTGGTTCTTTTAAATCTTTGAAGACTAGAACTTGGCCTGTTTGTTTTAACCAGTGACCATCTTGTGGTATCCTTCACTAGCAACTGCTGTCTTTCTCTAGTTTCTCTGCTAGTTATTTAATTTTTTGATTTGCTGTTGTCAGTTCCTTTCAACATATTCTAGGACAAAGAGAGAAAAGCATATTCTGACATATGAGATAGTTGCTGGGAGTTATCCAGGGAAGTCTTCCAGATCTGAGGTGGGTAGGAGGCGGAGCATTGAGCTATACCCCATAAGGGACTTCTTGTCCGCCCTGGGAAAAGTCAGAGCAGAAACTGCAGCAGGTGATTTCTGGGGTCTGCCAGTCTTTGCCACTGTCTCAAATGAAAGCATTCTCAGCATGAAGTGAAGGTGGAGATGAAGAACCAAACAATCACAGCAAATATGCCTGTGGCCATATTACCTCAGGCTGTGGTCTTGTTCTGCCCCGTGTGCTGCGTCAGGTCGGGACATCAGCAGCTGCACTGGGGCCGCCCGGGAGCTGGTGGCCGTGCTGGAGCACGGAGCAGTTGTGCTTCCCTGCATCTGTGTTGAATCAATGTCTTCATGTGTCACTCTGTGTGCGGGGGGCAGCCTTCCTGTGGGGTGAACACTTGTGGGTTTGTGTGCACTCGGATAGCCTGGTGTCCTCTGAATACCACCAAGGGTACACAAGAGAGACACTGAGGAAAAGGAGGGGAAATCACAGGGAGTTTGTGCGTTATCTCTTCATAACCTCGTACGGTACCACCAGGAAGTGCAATGGGAAATACTAGTCCAGGCTCTGGCTTCTTTTCTGATTGCTAATGACTGTTTTGCACTGTAAAATGCTAGAGGCAGTGGGTACACACTACCAGGGATTGAAGACAGGGCTTCATTGAAATTGGGCAATCAGTTTTAGTTATGTTATTGTTTTAAGGAGGGGCTAAAACACCTGGGAATTGACAGAATAGTAATTTTTATTCTTCTCACAAAAAAGAAAGTACCAAATTATTTAAATCATCATGGTACAAATTCAATTCTACGTTGTGAACTGGCTAAGCAAGTTGAAATCTGAAGCATTGGTTATATTCACCTTTCATGTACAGCTGAAGAAAATCTGTCACTTCCACAGATATCCCAGTTAGCATCTTTACCATGCTGCACCAGCAAGTAACCACCCCATTCCACAGCCTCCATTCACTTCTTCCATGCATTTCAATATATTCAAGTTGTCGTCTTTGCAGATGTCCACACTAGGCTTTCCAGATAAACTGGACAGGATACTGGGAAGGAGTAGAGTGAAATGAAGGAAAAAATACAATTCCCCTCAGATTGTAACTGCACAGGTTTCTTCATTAGGCTGATTGCTGTGTCTGTGCAGATTTCCATGAATCCAGAATTCACAGTGTGAATTGACAGATCATTCATCTGGCTCAGGTTGCATGTTCCCAGAGACAGGACAGAGGCAGTGGGGACAAAGGGACACATGTGAAACTCTGTCTGAACACAAAAGAGCACTTAACTGTGCAGGTGGTCAAACACTGGAGTAAGTTGGACAGAGGGGTTGTGAAGTCTCCAGCTGTGGAGATACTCAAAACCTGACAACAGTGTACTGAACAACCAGTTCTACCTGGTCCTGCTGGAGCAGGAGCATGGAACTAGATGCTCTCCTGAGGTCCCTGCCAACCCCAGCCATTCTGTGTTCTTGTGTCATCTCAAAGCTTTATTTCTGAAAGCTGAGGCTTCTTTCATTTTGCACACAATTACACACCTCTGTACAACATCAAAACTACAACTCCAGCTCCCACCACTGGCCATTTCCTGGGTGCTGCTTATTCCATCAGCAGCAGCAGTCTCTCATTTTGCCATTTTTCATTGGCCTCACCTGCCATGCCAAGGCAAGCTAAGGATGCAGAAGGGCCTTGTCACACAATGGTCTGTCAAGAAAGCCATTAAGAATTCTGAGCTGAGCTGTTGGTAAGAATTGTCCCCAAGGCCCTGGTGAGGCTGCACCATAGAGCTGTCTGGCCCAGTGAATAGCGTGACCCTGCAGCTGGGAGTTCAGAACAGGAGGGGGCAATGTGGGTGCTTGGGAGGACACCTGGCTTGAGAGCTCCTGCTGCTGGTGGCTCACTCCTGTGTTCTGTAGGCACTGAGGATAGAGAGGTTTGCTGTCTTCTTAAATGGTGATCATTTCAGTGCTCTAGCTTGTTTTATTTATTGTGCTGGTGTAAGTAATGTATGGCAAATTGTAGCACGTGGCAGACATGACTGTCCAGAGCTGGGAAGGTGGCCCTGCAGTATTAAACAAAACTTATCCTTGAACCAAGTCTGCCATGTCACAGTCACCATTTGCTCATTGGGGGCAGAAACCTCAATGCTGTGCCCTTGTTTGTTAAAGCCTCTTCCCAAACAGACAAAGCGTGGCTTGCTTTCCCTTTTCCCTCTGGCACAGTGCTCCACCCCACCAGCATTCTCAGTGCGCAGCTGCTTAAGGGTTATTTTCTCTGGGAGGTGGTTGTGTGGGGGGATATTCATGTACACACACACACATGCACAGAAAGATGTGTTCTCCTAAAGAAGAAACAACTTTGTCAGCAAATTATCTCATCCTATTTCAGCTATTATAATCCTCTTCAAGCCTCAACAAAGCACCCACACATGTTTGATCAAGTCACTATTAAAGAGAAATATTGTGCTGTTCTTGCCAACTGGACCACCTACACCTTGGTATTGCTATAATTATTGTCAAATATTATTGTTACAAGAGGGCACAAACTGTGTAGATCTTTCTTTAATATGACAGTGGCCAATTTAATGGAACATTACTGATTAGCACAGCCAGGGCAGAATATGCTAGCATACCTTTTACAAAACTTTATGTTACAGTTGAATGGATTACAGAACACCTCTTGAATGCCTAGTGGCTGGCGTTGTGCCAGAGCCTTTAAAAAAATTGAAAATGCAGCTTGCTTTCTCCTTTTTCATAAAGAAATCTGAAAGCAGAAGCACTGACCTTGGCAAGCTTCTTGCACTAAGTTTTCCAGTAGGCAAAAGCACTATAAATCAAACCAGAATAATCCTGTGTATGTTTTTGTTTTCATGCAGGCTGCTAGGATTGCACTTAAGGACTTGATTTTTATTGCTAAAGGAATGTTTTTAAACCATCAAGACCTAGAGCGTGTTGTGAGCTTAGTCCAAATTTCATCATCATCTTTTGCAATTTGCCTAACGCCCTGGCTCCCATGGAAATACAATTTATTTCTCTTGCAAAAGTCATTACAATCTATGAGCACAAAGAAACCTGCAGAACAGAAAATGAGCAATAAAATCATGACAAAATCTGCTACCTAGATTCTTTCCCCTAAAGCAGAAAAATAAGATAAACAGTGCTTCTCTTTCTCTCTGAGTTATTATTAGTTCAGTATTATTCATCATACAGCTTGGAAATCTTAAAAGGTTACAGTTTATTTTTCATGCATGGCTTTGGGGAGCCTTTTGACTCTGCTGAGAATTGTAACATGACATTGTTTTCAAAATGAAAGCTCTGAACAGATTATTTTCCACATTATCTAGATAATAGAGGTGATAGATGGGACCAAGTCTAGCTGGTGTAAGCAGTTGTAACTCATTTAAATTATGGAAATTTGCACCAGCAAAGAACCTGCCTCTAAGGAGAGAAGTCTGGAGGAAATGTTCAAATTCATGTTACCTTTTTTTGTTGTTGTTAATATGGACATAACTTGCATTTAGGTTTATGGTAAAGAATATTAAACTGAACAAAAATTTAGTTCTATCTCTATGTGTTCTTTTGTGCTAAACCACTAAACCATATGTTCCCTAAGCCTGTTTGCAAGCTTCAACTTTCTGTGCATCCAGGTCAGCTAAACACATGCTTAGATCAGAAGCAACTTACAAAGTCTATGTTAACACCAGTGGGACTCCCCGTGTGTTGCAGTAAGCTTTGCTAAATATTGATCATTAGAACACATATTTAAACTTAAAAGCTATAGTGCTTTCCTGACTCTGGGCTTCCAAGCCCCCCTAAAATGTTTTATCTTCAACTTAAACTAAATATATCTCTCTCCATAAATACATGTACATATTTATATGTACTTTTCTTAATTTACAGCATTTAATATAATTACCATGCTGTATGTGCTGTATGTATGAGCAAGAAGTATAGGGTATTGGTAGGATTTTCCTTGCTATTGCTTCTTTTTCTCCAGGTTTTCAACCCGTATTTTTGATGTGTTATTTCTGAGTTCCAGCACCAGTTGGCAAGGGCAAGTCCTCAAACCCACCCATGGCTGTTTCTGTCAAAGTATCGGATCTGTGGGGCTCAGAAGCTCACGGCTGAACCGTGAGACACAGCTCTGTAGGGAATGATCTTTCTCTACTCATTTTCTCAATATGCTGCTGGCACTTACAGAGTTAATAACCACAAGTGTAATGAGTGGGCCTACTTTACAATGGGCATAGTTTACAATTAATGTTTTTATTTCTTTTCATGCTTTAAGTGAAACTTCCTTTTTTCCAAATTCCCACGACAGACAGATGTTTAAACTTATTGGGGGCAACCACACAATTTTTAGCCGAAGTTTTTTCCTGAAATTCTTTTCTTTCCTCATGAATCTTCTTTAGCTGGCTTCTTTCCTTTGGTTCCACATCACCAGAATAAAAGCTTCTACATCTTTATGTACTTTGGGACAAGAGTTACACTGTGAGAAACCACCTGAACCAACATTGGGAGTCATGAAAATAACTGCGCTAAGGACTCATCTATTGCTTCATCATCTGCATTTTACGTTTTTCCATGGAATTGTTTCAATAGATGTAAATCCCCTAGATCGTGCTGTAAGGGTAGCATATTTTACCTTAGCCAAAAACAATTCCTAAAGTATTTGGCTTAAAATAAAAGTATCCATATGGGGTTTTGCTGATTTAACTCTTCTGGTTTCAAAAAGTAGTTTTACTTACATCTCTAGAAAAACAAATTGTCCAATTTAAGATCTAGCATCTAGTTTAAGAGTCTGTCTAATGAAGGGGGGGAAAAAAGGAAGAACTATTTCTACCCTGAAGTTGTCATATATTAAACTGAAATAACATTTAAAACCAAGACCATTGCCTTAACTAGCTACCCTTTATAGTTTATATTGCTATAAAGTTATAACAATATGAGGGGGACTTGTTTAGGGCAAATAAGGGTGGAGAGAGAAGTGAGTCTTCTGATGATAGCAATATCAGATGAAGTTTAGGTAACTTGGGCCAGTTTAAAGCTGGCAGGAAACCTGTAACTTCCAAAGATGGATGGTTGTACAGCTGGGGGCAGGGATTCTCCTCTCTGGTTATATGGCTTCCCACATCTCTTGGGGTGCAGCATGGGGGAGGGAGCGCTGCCAGTTCATCTCACTAGATACAAATGTGCATTTTCTTCTAAGTGTTCTTGCATGATCAGGAAAATTATCTCCTATACAGAATATCTGTGAAGTGTCTTGCCCAAATGTATGCTTTCAGCAAAAGTGCTCCTGTTAGCTTCTGTAAATAACACTGGTCCACAAATGTCTCGCTGGCTCACAGATGGCTAAGCACTGCTTGCACACTGAGCTGGTAGATGCCTTACAAATACTTAAGCTGGACAGAAATGTTAGTCTTTACTGGTAAGCTACAGCTGAAGAGTTTTATTTAGTAGCACTTTTTGGAGATTGGCACAGCAGCATCAAATCTCTGTCTATGAATACCTGCAGGTGGTTGTCACCTAGCAGGAAGTGGTCTGGTTCGGTGTGCAACACCAGCTCAGCTGGCAGCTCTCTGGTATCTTAATTAAAGGATCCCAGTTAGACTCCTCCCAGCACACCTGTAGGAATGCATTGATGGCGTTACAGTGGAGGCCGTGTAGCATTGAGTAGGTGTGCTATACTCTGTTCAATTTCTTTTTACCGTGTTTATATGCACCCAGGGCAATTAATGAAATGAAAGATATTGATTACGAAGGTGTCGGTGGCTTGGGGTTCTGGTTGCTTGGGTTGGGTTTTTGTAATAAATACACAAACTCTGCACCAGAGCTGTTACCAGAGGTCATGTTTAATAAACTACACTTGATGCATAATATGCTAGCATGTCATGTCTCAGCAGCATGCCGATAATATCTTCTGCCTTACTCTGTAGATACTTTGGGATGTGGAGTATGAACGGTCTTGAAACTAAGGCCAAATGCTTTCTATAGCAAATTGTGTGCTCACTGTCCGTCTTGTTCAAACATACATTTTAGTCATCTTCTGTAAGTCAGGACCCCCAGATTTGTTACATCCCTGTGGTGTAATTTCCTCATTCAAAAGACTGCACTGGTAATCATTTAAAGGCACTAAAAGTAGTATCACTAATTTGACAGGCTGCTAGACTAAAAAAAATTGTGCAATTTATAATTTTATTGAGAGACAGGTATAAGTGAAAGTTTTGGGGGATCACCCCAATCCAGCTGAGACATACATGGTGCCATTGGATATAAGACATTAAATGAGCAATATTCAATGTGCACATTTCAAACCTGTGCTTGCAAATTTTTCTGTCAGAGTTTGTATTAATTGAAATTGTTTAGCTTTTGTTTTAGACCTTCAGTGGTTATGGTCTGGCACAAACAGGTAGTGACTGCACTTCCAACCACTCATTTAGATCATAATCCTCTGGTTTCTGCAATCTGCCCAGGTTATAATTTTGTGATAATATCCTTGAAGCTTTCTGGTTGTGTCTTACTTCATCCGAAATTCACTTTCTTTTAATATGTGTAGCCCTTAGTTAAATTAAGAGATAAATGTGTTCTTCTAAGCCTTGTTTAATCACACTGGAAGTGTCCTTCTGGAAACAGTTCTTTGGAAAGGAGGAAAAGAACTACTTAGATTGAGTAAAAACTATCAAAATGGACCAATAAGACAAGGCAAAAATACACCATTAGCATCCAGGTCAGTCTGGGGCAGAGACTGGAGCTGTATCTGTGTGGCGTTGACGTGCTCAGTGTAATGAAATGGTGACGGGAAACAGTCTTGCAAAATTGTTATCAGATGAGCTTCTATTTCCAATAGAGGGTTTCTGCATGGATCTTTTTAAATCTTCAGAGACACCATCTTTAAATCTGTGGCGATAACTAAAAACATTAGTTATTTAAAATAATTTGACTAATTGTCTATTTTATTTTTTTAATAAGCATTGTAAAAAAGCAAAATATGAAAAAGACCACCCTCTATAACTAGATGCAGCCAAATATGAAAAAAAAGTGAGCTAGGATCCCTGCAGAGAACCCTGCGCACTTCAGCTGGTTCTCTAAAACATAAGTTCTTAACGTCGTTAATGCTTTAAAATCAAGCTGAGATTCTCACGAAAAAATTCAAGAAAGATTTGGCTACAGACTGCTTCTAAAATTGGCTAAGGCTTCACAGTAATACTCATTTCTTTCTACATCATAGTCTAAAACAGTCATTATTTCATGAGCCAATCATGCATGCCAGAGTGCACAAAACTAGAAATTAATAGTAACTGCTAAGCATCCTGTACTCTGACGTTGCATAACATGGAAGAGGGGGGGTGAGTTTAAAACTTTCAAAGTGAGTTAAGAACTGGTCTCTTGCTTAATCCTGATTCTTACTGAATTGTGATCAATTCTTTGCTGGCTATCTCACCTTTCACTTCAAGTCACAACAAATTCCATGAAAAATTCTTACTTACACATCTGCTTAAGGCCAAATGAAAGCAGAATTCAATTAACTTTATGGTGAATCTGTTAAAAACCCACAAAACAAGGAAACCAAAAATTCAATCTGAGGACTGCATCTGATTCTCCATCTTTAACATGCTGCGATGTGTCTAGAGATTACAGCACATATGGTCTGTAAAACCACCCACCATTTCAATATGTCTGAAATACAGAGGAGTACATGTAGCATCACAAGTTAGAAATTAGGTAGAAGAATGGATGTTAGTGTTAAACCTACAGAAACACAGAATTACACAGTTCAGACTAAATGTGTGTTCCTTTGTTCCACCATTGCACCCTTTGTTTCTCTGTTAGGCTGAACTGGAAAAGTTCTCCAGGCGGTGGGTGCTTCATGCGCCAGATGTGCTGCACCACCAGGGCAGAGTCAAGGACAATGTCTGTGTTGGAGGAAAACTTCAGCAAGGAGGTTCTGAAATGAGTCACACCAGTGGCACCAGCTCCTGCAATTTCTTGCTGTTCTTAAAAGCCTCTGCAGTCTTTACCTTGAGTATCACTTTAGGTAGTTTTGTGCATGAGCAGTTTTGCAATACTTTCATGAAATATGATATGCTATTATACCAGCTTAAAACAGTCATCAATATTTCAAGTGAAGAAATGTAAAGAGCTTCTCAAAACAGGTGCAATTTACTGTACCTCAAACAGATGCCCTTCAATAGGAATTACAGAAGCACAGCAATATAAAAACACTATCCTGATAATAATACAGATCACAATCACACTGATGTAAATCTGAGGACACCTCCACAATCTTGTTTCCTGCACTGCATATCTGACACAGTAGAAGATATTTAATTCCTGGTCAGAGGAAGGTAAAAGAGCCAAGCTTTGTGTCTCAGCAGTTCAGTGGTACTGCTGAAATTGTCTTTACCAACCTGTCTTTAACACCTCTTCAATCATTCTTTAATATAAGTGGGAAAGGGATCCTGCTATTGATTGAACTCTTTGCTTTTATCCAGCCTGCCTTAAGCTTGAAATAGATCTCTTTTGTCATAGAAATAATAATAAAGGTTTCTCATAGTGGAGAAGGGGGTCCTAGTACTGTGTGAGTTTTTTGTTGCTCACAAAATAAGTAAAATCTCTTTGGATAAACAATGGCACCAGTGCCAGCTTCGACACAGTGACAACTAGTGCTGCACAAATTGATGTGCCACCTTAATGCTCCAGGATTGATTGAACATTTCCCTGCTGTTACTTTTTTTTTTTTGGTTCTGTTGTCTTTCCTCAAGAGAACAATGTGCCTAGCATGACCCCTTTTTCTTTGCACGTCAAGTGAAGGAAAATCACCGTTTGCTGTACTCGTGGGGGCAGATATTGATCTTGGACTCAGTAATGCAAACCAAAAGTAACTCCTTGGGAGCTGAAGGCATTGCCCCAAACATTGGCCTGTGAAGCTGGGGTCAGACTCCAGCCACTGACCTCCAAGTTTTATTTTTTACCTAATGAGAAGCAGTATTTCTAATATACCCGTGCTGCAGAGGGCCCTGACTCATTTGGCAGAAGTGGAAATTTATTGTTGTTTATTACTGAAGCTTGTAACACCAAACATTGATGTATGTCACAATCTCAATACATTTTCTTAACGGTCACATCTATGCCAAATGTATTTATATTTCTGCAAGAGTTTATGAGCAGTAATACCAACATTTAATTTTCATAAAAGCTTTTTTTTTCCAAGAAAATCCCATAAAGCCTCATCACACACCACAGCTATCACTTACTGTGCAACAGATATTTTATGCTCAGTTTATGTCACTTCAACTCTTTTTAGAAAGTGCCGGATATGGACATAGCTAAGCTCAGGACAAATCCTTTCTGCTGTGCTGGTAAATCTTTGTTTGGCTTGTGTAATATACACGAGGTGAAAAGGTGGATAAAGCTTGAGCTGAGATAAACATCAAAAAGTTTGTGCATTTAAAACAATACATACTCAGGAGATAGAGGAGAGACTTAAGAAAATCTTATCAATTAATATAATGATCTACAGGCAGAAGATGTACAAAACATCTTATTTTCTCTGTTATTCAAATAAAAAATTCGAGTTATCATACAAGTCACTAGTGGCTGCCTTAATTACAAAAAATTAGGAAGTGCAGCTCTTGGTGAAATGCCACCACAGCTAAGTGCCACAGCATGAATTAGGCTGTGAGTACACTTTCTGAAAAATGCTCAAAAATAATTGTAAAATTTGTAACCAGACTCATGTAGAACCTTTAAATATCTGAGGCATTTTGCTAACGTCTGCTGTCCTGTTAGGCTTTTTTTCTCCCATGAATGGTTCATACTTACACAAAGATTTTTCTCTACAGAAAAACTACAGAAATATGATCATTGCTACCACCAGTTGTCATTAATACTTTGTAGGCAGTCAAGATAATTGTAATAAGACCACACAGTCCAAACAAAAATGAATACTTGCTACTACTTAAATCTGCTTTCTACAGATTCTTGCAGTCATTGGAGGTTTAATGTTCATAGATTTCTGGGGGAGTGCTATTGTGGCAAAGAAGTGAATTCCATTCTATTTGCAATGAGGACAAAATAGTGCTTGTTGATGTGGACTTTTTTCTCTTATTTTCTTTCGAATATAGCTCCTTTTGATTTTAAATTATCTTTCTGATAAGCAGTTTTTACAGCTTATCAGTTGTGGTACATGTCTACTAATTTGTATGGTAGTTTTCCCTCTTCCTAACTAGGAGACAGTTATTGTACTTTTTCTAACAGAAAAATGATGACTAGAGATGGGTGAAAACAAGGAATAAATGGTGATCAGCCAGTGTTCATGGTCATAAAAAATGAATATATGGTTTTGTGTCCAAGTGAGAGCATTCATAGAGCTAGCAGCCATTCCAGACAGGAGTTGTACAAACACAATACTCTTTGTGAATATAAATTTAGAGAGGGACAGAGGGCTGTACAAAGTGACCAACTATTCACTGTTCAAGCATGTTTTTCTCTAACACCATCAGTACAACATTTAACCAGCTTTGCACTTACAAAGTAATTCAGTGCTGCTGCTTTGCCTCTGAGAGGATGGAAGATATTTCTGCTGTCATTTGCCTGAGATGGTACTATTTCCTGGTGCTTTAAAGTAAATAATTTATTGTAGCCTGGGGCTTTCACTCTAAGACTTTTCATATATGATACACTACTTATCTTAGCATTCCTGTTTATGTATTTACATTGCTCTCATCTCAGTGGTTCTCGGGCTCCTGTGTACCAACATGTCTTCCACTCCCTGCAAAGGAGGAGCATAAGTCATTAATGCTTCTGTATCCCTGATGATTTTATTAAATGAAGTTTAATTACTTCCATTGCTTTTGTATAACATAATCTAGTGCTCATTTACTCTATTATTAACATTCAGAGGAATTAAAATAGGGTGCATTTGCATCAGTACACATTGAGCATAATGTAAGGCCAGGCGTAATAAATTTCTCTCGCTTACAGCTATGGAGATTGTTAATTTAAAAAAAAAAAGGCAATATGTAGGATTTTATTTCTATTTGCATTAGGTTACTTATCACTCTGGAGCTGTAAATCAGCATTCTGGTTAAAAGTGTTCCTATTTTTCCTTTTGAGCACTGTTTACCAGAGTGCTGTCAAATGGTAAAATGTAATAGTGGAGCTAATTCTTTTTGCTGCAGGGGGAAAGAAATGATACTATACATTCAAAGTTAAGTAACTGAACTACAGATCTAGCTCCTCTTATGAATGGCAAAATTTTCAGCAGCTTCAAGGAGAGAAGGTGTGAGCCCCTTGTAACTTTCCGGAGAAGACAAGTTGTTCTACATAGGTCCCAGTCAGGTTCAGTCCTCCCCCACCCCTGCACCATAGCTTTGACCCAATCCATAGCTCCCATCCTTGTCAGCCCCAAGTCTGTCATGCCACGGCTCTGGGTGTGAGGTCTGGGAGCTCCACACCTCTCCTGTAATATACCCAAAGATCTGCAATGTGTTCACACCTTGCTTGTTGGGAACCACTGCTTCAAATGGCACCATTTGCAGAACTGCCTGGTGTAGGGCGTTCCAAGCTCTGTTTTGGTGCTCCCAGACTGACAGGGAGACAGTGACCTATTTTTTTACAGAAAGTGCTGAAAAAATGGTTCTTCTAAAATTTTTAGTTTCTTTAAAAGCTCACTAAAATGGGAGCCCTGAAACTGAGGAATACCTAAATCCTCAAGCACTTTTAAAAAATATATTGCTTATGTAAGAGGCTTTGCTAACAGAAATTGGACTGAATCTTTTAAATGAACCATCCACTTTGGAACTATATCATTCCAGTAGCCTTCCGTGACCTTCTGCAAGGGATCATGTGCATGTGTTTGCTCAAGAATTTTTGGTAAGAGAAATGTGGTTGCCTTGTTTAATTCTTTACTGTTTCCATGTGGTGGAATGTTAAGAGATTGCTTTTTCTGTCCCCTGTCAATAAGTGACCCGCCTTAACCAGGCACTCAAAATGAATCATAACTCTTGTCAGCACGTGCACCAGCGATTGCTAAGGAGCTAACCACTCCAAGGCCATCTGTAGCAGCACTTGCTGTTCATTTCCCAGTACAAGGCTTAGTGTGGTTGTGCCTTTGGCAGTGAATATTATTCATGAAAAGTCCTTGTGAGATGGGGGAAGTGAAAGAGGAAAGCTCTGTCAGCTGTATCCATTTTTTTATTGCCTGCTGGTCATGAAATCAGAGCGAGTATAGCGGTGTGGAACAGGGATACAGCAACTGAGATGGAGGTGGTCCCATGGGGCAGGAGGAAGGAGTTGGGTAATTGCTTGAAAAGAAGCTTTAGGAAGTGCTTTGGGAGTCTTCTGTTAGCCCCTGAGAAAATCAAAAGTAAAGACTGAGCCAAGGTAGTCAAGGGAATCCAGGTAATTCACCACTGATGGTAACCGCTGCTGTGGACTTAAATCCTTAGGAATTCAGAACCCAGAGCAGAAGATATCGTACACCTGCCTCAAAGAGAAATTCTTCTCTAGTTAACCTAGTTTTCAAACCCAAAGTTACAAGCATTGGGGGAGCAAGAGGTCTCTTCTCTTTCATGCTGAGGAATTCCAAGGAGAAGGGGGGAAAGAGAAAGGATGCAGAGATAACCCACCCTGGACCAGTAAAATACTTCTCAAATTCCTGGTGAGGGTCTGGTAAGGAAGGTAAAAAGCAGCCACTAAGATCTCTGCTGAAAAGGTACAAATGTACTGTGTTTGTGTACCGTGTTTAATGTCAGTTAAGTCCAGAATTACAATGGAATTCCCAGTTTATGCCATTCCCAGTTTATGTATTGAATTCAGATACTGGAAGAAGAAATAGTCATCATCCTTTCACCACTCTATGGTGAATCTAGCTATGCTAGATAAACAGTGTTCAGTCTACATTCTCATTGATTTTAGAACATTCTGATATAATCCTAGGGCATTTGACGTAAGGAAAGAAAAAAGCATTCAGGAAACCTTCCTGAAATATGGTCAAATTAGATTTCTTTAGTTAACAGAAATAAACATCCTTCAAACTGGTTTAGACCATCGAAATGACAATACTGTACTGTGAGACTTAATGTGAGGGCATTTGTAATGAACTGGATTTGAAGCTGTGGATAACTGCACAGAAGGGGAAGGTCCACTTAGACAATCAGTAGTCTTATTGTTTCAGCCTAAGAAACATATTTTTAATTTCACAGACAGAGTTATCCTCAAAAATAAGACTTGGGAGCCAAAATAAATGGTCTAAGAAATTGTTTTTGAGAAAAGTTGGTAATAAATTTTCTTAGTAATACACCTTTTCTTCATGTTCCTAAACCTTGTTAAACGCCTTCCTTGGGCCATAAGGAGTAAGCATAAATGTAAAATTACATTCATGTTGGATTAATGAAGCACTAATAGGACAGTAGATTTAAGTTATTGATGGAAAATTTTAATTTGAGGAAATTCAAAAGACTGGAACAGAAATTAATTGGACCTCACTGTTTGTTCAACAGACTTGGTAGTGCCCTCATACCATAAAACAGAGAATGCTCAAAGGAAACCTATTGAAAATTAGTTTTTCTTTCTTTAAATTATTTTTTTATGTCTCCATAGCCTTATTTAACAAGAAACATGTTAAAAAGTCACAAACACATCTAGAAAAGTTATTAATATAAATTTTAATTCTTGGATGTGTCCAGTTAAAAAAAAAGCCCACAATATTTTATTCATTAATAATCATTTTCTAACAACAAAATTCTCATGTTCAAATTTCAGGATACAATGTAAATTGGGGGAAAAAATATTTCTGTATCTTCAGCTATGTAAAAAGCATCCCTGATAGACTGTGAGCTACCCTGTCTGCATTTTTCTTCTTACTGAAAATCATCAGCAGCTTTCATCATATCAGAAGGTATTTTTGTGGGCAATACAATCGTGTCTTTCTGTCCAACTTTGATAGGCCACAGAATTTTCAATTTCTTGGTTCAAATAAGCATCACTACTGCATTCTTAACTCTTTTTTCATCATTAATTTAATATTCCTAAAAAGAAGAAAGCCATAGCTCTGGTTTTTATTTATTAAATCATAACACCATGCAGACAGAGTAGCAGAGTAATCTAGATAATCATCTTTTATGCTAAAAATTCCATCCATGCTTAAGAAATTAATCTGGTTTTTATATGGAACATTTCACAACAAAACAAGTAAGTTTTGAGCTGCACCTAAACGAGATGGATGGGCAGTTACAGTCTTTAAACTCCACAGCATTTCCAACAATCAGTGATTGATTAGAGCACAGTTCCTAGGTGCCATATGCAAAGTAATTACACTGTCCTCTGAATATCCTTGGCTTGAAGAGGTAGCTGGGAATGGACCATATTTCTCATAGTGTGGTAACTCTTGTCTGTATTAACAGAACAAAACAGAAGGAGCAAACTGCAGCAGATGCCTGTCCCGTACCTAACTCAGGAGTTCCGAGGGAGCAGCACCACTCGGCAACTACCAGGGAGCTGATCCTGTATTCTTCTGTGTCTTATATGTTAATCACCTGTGTTTTCCCTGCCTCTGTTTAAAAATTTGAGCTAGTAAAAAGGATGTGTTTTCTTGGAATGCAAGAGCCTGAGAAATATTACTCTCTATTTTAATTATGTAAAATTGTTGCTATTCACACTGATACAGAAATTATTGGGCAAATGTATTGTTTACAGCGTGGGAGTAATACTAGGGATTTTCACTATGAAACACATGCAAAAAACCCCATCTTGTTTCTGAAATAGCATGAGGTCATGCTCTTTCATTTTTCTCTTCAAGGCACATTATAATTGTTGATGATGTAGCTGGGTAACAGAGAAGTGGAGTTCAATGCTTCGAAATGTAGCAAGAGGAGGTTGTTGTGGAGACTACTTTTAGCCATTTCTAACTCCAAGTAATTATTAGTTCATTCCTTCTTTCCTGTATGTCAGGAAGGGGATGCATTAACTCATCAGTTTAGAGTGTTGCAACAGGATCTATCCCTATAGGGGTAGGAATTATCCCCGTTAGTGACAAGCAGTGGTCCCAGAAGTGTCACAGAAAGGAGCAACTACATGCGTGTCTGTCTGGGCAGTTATAATGGAATATGAGATGTTGTACAGATAATGTGTGCATGAGAGATTTTACTCAGGCCTTATCTAAAGGGAAAGAGTCCCCACTGTATGAATGTTCTGCCTTCCTGCTTTGTAATGCCTTCAAAATTCTGGGTGTGATTCTCTCAGAAACATGAGCAGAACAGTTGGTCCATGTACTGCCCTTGCATGGCAAATGCACCTCTTCCAGGAGGTGTAATATGGGCCCCTCAGGCTTCTCTGTCACAACTTGATACTGTCCTGGTCTTTTCTGAAAGGTCTGAGTCTTTTCTTTCAATAGTCACGAAGGACAATACAGGGATCTGTTGCTTCTCTCTGCTTGCTGGCCTCCTGCTACCCACTGCTGTCTAGGCTAGGGCGCTATGACTGCCATATACACTATCTATATCACTGTGGTATTTTTCTAAAAGATATCTTACCTCTTGCTGGGGCACTCAGTCAAGTTGCTGGATTAATTGTACCAGAACCTTGGTATGGGTTAAAACTACTAGATTTTTGGGAGATTGGGCTTTAAGCTTTTTGGTTACTATTTTTTCTTTGACTCTACACTGATGAAAAAATACAGTACAGATGTCAGCCTCAATGGCACCTCTGTCTAGCATCAATATCTCACAACTGGAATAGAAGATGACTAGTGCCATTCACAGGCTAGAAGATATCAGTTTTCTGATTTTGTGCTCATGACCCGAGTTTGATTTGCTGCCTGGTGTTAGATCTCTCCAGTTCCCTTCCTGTGGTGATTCTTTTTCATACATATGAACTTTCAAGGTGAATGGGCTTGTCAGACTAATGAAGTTGTGAGTGGTTATCCACTGGGGACATCAGTGTTTAAGCATGAGATCATGGCAGGTAAATCTCTTGATTTGAGCCTACCAGAATGCATGCAGGAGGCCTGCTTTTGGCATTTGTATTTTGGAGTTTCCCTCCCTCTAGAAGCTATGTTTCTCATATTTTCTGGTCTTCTTAATTAATTGTGTATCTGCAAAAATCCAGTTGACTTTTTAAGCCCTTCAACTTTCTCTTTATGATGAGACATCTGGCACTCTCTCCTAAATGTGTGACCCAAAGCAAATCTTGAATTGTAGCTTTACTCTGGTAATGACCCACTGCAATATACTCGATGGGATAAGTAAAACCAGCAGTAGATCCCCATTTTTCCTGACTCTTGTTCCTCAGCCAGGAACTTGGTAGAGTTCAGGAGCTGCTACAGAGCACCCTTGACTGACCCATTCCTCTTAGGCTGGGGGTATGACATCAGTTGCTTCCATTCTTCCTGCATTCTACTTTTGGGCACGATGCCACACAAATCCATCTGAGTGATCTCATCATGGCAATTTATTCTTACTGGGCTTTTAAAAACTTTGATACAGTTGGTACAGACTCAACTTTGCCCAGGCTTGTCCTATTTCTTCTCTAGCAATTCAGAGGAACACACTGGCTGTCAGGATATTTGGGTTTATCCAGAAATACCTCTCTGACACCTTTCCCTGTAGCCTCTAATCTGTGTTGCCACCATGTTAAATAAAGCTACTCAGTGCTGTTAGGAGCTACCCCACATAAACTAGAACAGTCAAGAGCTGAAATTCTTCAGCTGCTAAATGGATCCTATTGATTCTGCCCTTCAGGTTCAAATAAACATTCAGCTCTCTGGCCTCCATGAAGAGGCAATTTGACTTTTTGCTGTGGTCAAGGGGCAGAGGAGAGAGACATGGCAGATACAGAGCTTATGCAATTTCATGCATGCATTGGAGTGGCTGATTGGATGTGTGTATTTGTCTTTCGAAAGACTGTAGTCTTATCTTGCAGCTTCAGCACCTTGTCAGAGAACAGAGTATTTCCGCAGGTGCTGGGGGCCTCAGGTGACTGCTACCTCTGCTTTTAGCAAAAGCCCCTTCAGTGATCATGACCAATAGCAAATGCTTTTTCCAAGCATTTCACAGAGCTATTAGGAGGACACACAGACATCTTGCAATAGTGAACAGTACAAAGACTCAAACAGAAACTATGGTAGCTGCGAAATCAGAAACAGTTTAGCTATTGGTTTTGATAGCAAGGTAATATTTTGGGGGTTTTGCCGTGCTTTGTTGTCCTGTGAAGGTATGTTAGCCTACACATCTTTATTGTTGTGCAGGCTGAATAGAGATTGCACACACCCCCCTTAAAGGTTCAGGATCACCAAAACTTCCAACTTCTCTGCCAGCTGGTGAGGTAAAGGGAACAGGTAACAGGTCCTTAGGAAGGCTGAAAGGAGAGGTGACCACCTACCTATCACCTTTATCAGAGAGCCAAGCCCAGCAGAGAAATACCAACAGTCAGCACAGGCTCTGCCAGTTCTCCTGACCTCAAGTCATAGAAAGCCCAAGCAAATGTTGTTTCTCTTTTCTTGCAGTCTGCTTAGAGTCTCTGTGCCTGAGATTTGGATTTGAGAGAAGACTTTAGCTTTACATTAGAATGCAAAAATGAGAGACTTCCAGAGGCGTGAGAGAGCATGCATCACCTCCAACAAACTCTTCTCTATTGCAGTGTAAGACCTTGTCCTTTCCCTTCTTCTATGTGTTTTGGGAGACAGAAAATCAAATCTGATTCTCTGAAAGAAAGAAGCAGAAGATAAATTAAATTATTTTAATGTTAACAAAATTAAAAATAAAAATCTCTGAGTTCAAATACTGTCTTTGTTCAGAATCCCCTGAAAGATGAGAATAGCCTGTAACACCTGATGGAGCAAAAAGGAGAAAAAAGCTTACTAAAACAATAATCTAGCTACGCACAGTAAACAGTTACTCTAAGAGCAAGAATCCCTGGGAGAATTCCTACCAGTTATAAAACATCTGAGAGAGATTTCATACTAGTGATTTATAAATATATTTTGGGTTTAGGGCAAGCATTATTTTTAGCCAGATCATCTATTATAAAATTAAGTAATTTATTTTACTAATAATAAATATTTGAGACACAACTGCTGTGTTTTATAAAATCTAAAAAATTATTAGAACACATGATCAGAGCAGTCAAGACAAAAGCCTTTGACTTAGTATAATCCTTTCTTTCACAGTCTGAGAAGAGATTTTCTCTCTCTAGTTACTTTGAAGAAATGTTATTACTTATACGTAGCAGTCATATACTTAAAAAAGAAGTGGTGAAAGAAAAGGTCTGGCGGTCTTGGATTCAGTTTGAAAGTGCTACCAAGTCTACATTGCTGATGTGAAAATGAACCTGGATCTAGTCTCTAGTTTGCAGTTAGAGGGAAATGGTGATGGTATATTGATTCTAAGAAGAATACATAGGACTTCTCAGAAAAGCCTCTACGTATTTTAATTCTACCTTTGTTATTTACTTGGACTGTCTGTTTCAATCTCTGCAACTCAACAGGTTTTGTCCTTGTTCATCTTTTAAAATGCATGAGTATTTTTCAGTGAAGGGAATATATAAAACATTGAGTCTCCTATGTTTGCCCTCCTGGTACAACGTGGCGAGATTATTCTGGGACACATATGGTTTTCTTTGTAACACTGAAATTGTCATTAGCTCATAGTTCACAGTTCACGGCGTCATTCTTTGACTGGATCATTAGTATTTATTCCAAAGAGAGGGGAGCCATTCTTAGTTCCTCCTTCGTTACATTTCCATCAATAAAGATGCTGCTAAATACAGCTCCCTACCTAGAAGGTGGCTTTTTACCTTTCCTAATGTCTCAGTGCCGAAGCCAGCAATCTCTGATCTGAAACTGAATATCAGATGCTTCTTGAAAATCAAAATGTACAGTGGATTGGGTCCGTGTTTACTGTAGCAGTTACCGCTGTAAAGAAAACCTCCCTTTATGTTAGTTAAGCATGTCCTTCCACAGACAATAAATCGGTAGTGTCTGGAAGGTCGGTGATGGCTTTCAAGGCACTCTGGTATTCAGTCTTGTAAAATTGCTCCCAGTACTTTTCCTGTTCTGCTCTGCTTGCTTGCCTGTAATGGAGTTGATGCGCTCTTTATTTTTCTTTCTCTTTTGAGTAGGTGTTGTATGTTTGCCACTTGAGAGTTCTTTAGGGTCTATTCCAAAATTATCAAAGTTTATAGCACACATTTTCAAATTAACATTCTTAAGTATGCCCACAAAATCTGCTGCTGCTCCTCAAATGCATCTTTCTACATTAAACTGCACATTAACACATGAGTACCATTTGCATTCACAGAGAATGTACAAATAGATGCTCAACAAATTCTGAAAAGATGTTCTGTGAAAATTTTGACAATTATTTAAGGCAAACGTTTTCTAACCTAATAGCTTATGTATATGGCCAAACCCAGCAGGATCTTAGTGTGCTCTCCGACTTGTTATGTAGATGACTCTCACGGTTGCCTGCTCAGAGAGGACTCTCTAAATTTAAGTCCCGCTCTAACTTTAAATCTGGGTGTGTATTTCAGCACTCCTGTGGCCTTTTTTAAAAAAATTCCTTTCCCTCCAACTATTTTTAGATTCCCAAGATCTATATATATATACAGGGACTGAAACCACAGTAAGAGCAAGCAGGAAGATTTTTCGAACAACCCTTAAATTAAAAAATTAGATTATTAACCCTTAAATTTTTAATGCATGATTATATTCAAATGGCTCTTCAGTTCCCACAAACTATCCCAAAATCCAATTAGTATGGTTTTTTTCCATAGATTCTGGCTGTGTAGGCTCTCCTAAGTTTCTGAACACCAATCCATTTTCTTTCTGTGTTGGAAATTCTTACCAAAAATATTTGTCACTTCCGATCTCCATTGATAACTGCTTTGATATGAAAAGCAGAACCAATTCCAGTTTGCAAGTCTATACTTGTGATTTTTACATGGGACTACCTCCTATCATCCTAAGACTTCACTCTCAGGCTTTTTGAATGAAAAACACGTGGAAAGAGGCTTTACATGTAAATGTATCCCTTTTGCATTGTAACTTTTCAATTGTTTTTTAATTTCATCTTTGTTGACATTGAATATATTTTCCTTAACTAAAAATATTCTGTAAGACAACAGTGCATAGCATCTCACAGTATATTTAAAGTAGATTTTAAGTCTAATTGGGGATATTATGAAAAGGAAAAAAGTGATCGGTCAATACATTCTTCAGACATTCTCAATGTTTTCATCTTCTGACCATTTCAGAGTCATTGCTGGCAGCTTGGATTTCCCCCTGAAGTAAAAATACTGTGTTTCAAAGCTTAGGCTGTTGATCACTTGGATAGCAACCTTTTCAAACATTCAATGAAAAAAAGTCCTGTCCAAGAAAAGCCTGCTTCCTGTATCACTGTTTCATACTATAGAGGATAATAATGTACACAGAGTCAGAAGGATTATTATACAACAGATCTGGGCTTCTTTCTGAATTCCTCCCCTTTTCCCATATTGCACCTGTATTATGATAAGTTTATTTGCAAAATTCCACAGGTCGCCAGGAATCTCTGTCAAAGAAACATTTAGACTTATATAGAATTTAGTAACTGTCATAAACTTTTTCTCTCTCCTCTTTCTTTAGTTCTGTCACCTTCCTTGTCTTTTAGCTGCTGGCTCCCTTAGGACAAAAGAGTCAGATGAACACCGTCTGTCTTTGTCAGATAGACAAAATCAACACCTTTTTGAATGTCTGGAAGGTGCCGCATATTTCAAAGTGTGCCCACGAAGGAGCAATAAAAAGTGCATAGCTGAAATTCTGACTGCAATTTTGAACCAGAAATAGGTCTGAATTCCACAATCAAATGTGCTTCTGTAGTGTGGAGTTTAACTGTTTCATTGCAGCCCGTTATAGACAGATCGAGCTGTGGAGTTCAAATCCCAAACTCCGATCTAGCTCTCAGCATGGGGAAAGTTCAAAGAGTTTGGAGCAGACACTTCTGCTGTAGTCACACACTGCATGAGCCCAAAACTTGAAGCAGGACTCAATCAAGCAGACCAGATTGACTGAACATACCTTGTGATGGCACAAAAGTTATTCTTTCCCCCCAGCTTTTCTTTTTTTTTTCCTCCTTTTTTTCCTTGCTTTTTTTTGCTTTTTCCCCCCTCCTGTCTCTCCCTAGGTTCTCAAAACTTGGCGTGAACCTTCATAAAGGCAGAGTCCGAGTTTCTGGTTTGTCACAAAGCATTGGAGCCAGGCAAATTTCCCAGGGTTTGTGCTTTCATTCCAAACATTTCATGGAACTTTAAATCACATCCAGGAGCTCTCTTCTGTGTTTTACAGAAAAGAAAAATTGTATATCTGGCTGCTCATTGAAATTATAACTATTTCATTCACCTATTGAGTACAATATACTCATCATTTGCAGGCAGATGGGAATTTATATTGTTTCCATGGTTACAATAATAAATACAATGCTGATCTGCCCAGAGTAGCTCTTGTTTTTCAAAAGGGTCTTTAAATTACTTGCATTTTCCAATGGATTTTAAACTTCTTTTTTTTATGATGATAATTGAGAAGATATTTTTTATTAATCTAGAAGCTATTTTTGTTATTACAGCATTTATGCTAGACAGTGTTGTTGTTACAAGAAAATGTGATTTCTAATTTCTTTAAAGAATATAGTTAGTGGGTTGAGTAAAAATGATGCTGCACTGTATGTTTATTCTAACCATCACTGTTCTGAAGGATAGAAAGATGTTAAAAACAGCAGTAGAGATATGGCAGCAATCTTGAATTTCACCTTTTTTCTTCTTATTTATGGGTATTTCCAAAGAATTCAAGCAAGAACTGGTTAAATACTGAGAATAGAATTGATAAAAAAACTGTAGGCTCATTTTGGAAGAAAGAAAAAAGGGAAAAATGTTATTTGTAGGCTCTTTGAGATTGTGCATGCATTTGAGCAGTACCTCAAATTATAGGCCATATAGTAGGTACTTTAATCCGCAAAGAAGTATTGTCTGAAGCAGTAAAGTCCTGTTTATGCAGAAACCCCTTATTTCAAAGTTAATAGGATAAGATTGCTGAATAAATTGTACATCAACATTAGCCACTCTTCAGCCCATTTTCCATGTCATCACTTAAAACTTTGCAATGTATTTTGCCACTTAGTTGACCTAAAGGTAAACTTCTCTTGAATCTGTCTGTGTTGTGATCAAACTCTTTGCAATGGGCATTTTAATGGAAATTATTTATTTCAGCAATTTTCTTTCTAAAGAATTTAAAGACTCTCTCTTTCTGGAACTAACACATTGTCTCTGCATGTATTTCTTCCCCTTGGAATCAAATGGAAATGCTGTTGACATGCAATGTAACAGTCAATTTGAGCAGGAATTTTCCTTTCTGAAGTAAATAAATTCTGTATCCAGCTGAAATGAGAACAGACAGATTTGGAAGGGAGAATTTCAGGAGCTGCACTGAAATATGGCAGAGTAGGAAAGGCAGCCATCCTCCTGGGAACTGGTGTTTTTAATGACCAGGAGAAGTCGGTGAGGACACTGAGCAAAGCTTGTACATCCTAGTCAGTATCTATTGTATCAAACCAGGTCTGGTTTGTAAATTCTGGTTTCTAATGCTTGGTTGTCTGTGAAATGCTATGTGGGCCTCTCTTTATTGAAAAACTAGCTTGATTTGGAGGTTGGGGAAAAGGAGGGGCAGAGACTGGGAGCTGATGCTAAACATTGATTTTACTGTAACAGCCTGGCCCGACACATCGCTTAGGAAAGACTCGGTAATTATTCCATTGGGTTGCTTCCCCAGGCTCAGGATTCAAATAATGTAGGCTGACTATGTGGCAAAACAGGATTAAAAATGTATTTAAGGCAAGATGCTGTCTGGGCGAAATACAGACCCACTGCAACTTGCCAGAAAAACAGCGAGCCAGTGCAGAGAATTCAAGAGGGAGTCTGTCTGGATTTAAGTGTTGACCAGGCTTTGGGTTCATATATCAGCTGAAGGGCTGCAAAGAAAAGCAGCATGTCTCAGGGATCCTTTTTGTTTTGTAAAGATTAGTAACTCCCTGGTGTTCTCTTCAGTGTAAAGATAACCGTGCTTAAGAAATTACTTGGCTACACTTGTTTTCCTAGCCTGTCTTCCTCATTGATTTTGAGTAATCTTTTCAAACAAGACATGAAATTCAGAGGGAATATATCTTAAGCAGCTGGGTGCTTGAGGGAATTAAATGCTTGCTGTTGATCTGAGGCAGTAACAAGGCAGTGCCGTGCTCCAGGACAGAGCAGCCACCCTTTGGCATGTTCCACTCCAGGACTGGTCCCAGCCCTGTCCAGGTTTGGCTGGGTGTTGGAGCACTGGAATCCAGAGTGGTTGGTGTCTCCCTGGAACAGGTTTGCACCGAGTTTTGTCACCTGCTGTGTATGAAGGATGCCCAAAAATGCAATGGAAAACACTTAAGTAGCAGACTATGAGCATGTGAATCAACCACAAGTTGCAATTACAAATTACAGAATCAAAAATTTCAGTAAAGGATTTGTGTGTGAAGGAGGGTAAAATTCTTATTTCTTTACACATATGAATGCTGTCTATCAATGATATTAACACCAGCAACTGGTGTTGTCTTCAAGCAGATATCAAGGAAGAATAGGAATTCTTAGATGCACAGGGCTCAAATGCTGTAATTGAGAAGATAAATATAGTTCTCTCCCAGCAATGTTTTACTAAGCCTTTGTGACTTAATAAAAGCCAGAGCAAATATTCTTATTCATCCTTCCAGTCTGTTGTTTCATAGTGCTATGATGCTCAGTTCCTCAGAACTGGGTGCATTTCTGAATCTTATTCCTTGAAGTGCACCATTCATCCTTGAGAGGCCATAAACTTCAGGAGAGCTGGCAGAGTTCAACCTGCCTCAGAGTCTGCTCTTGTAGTGCAGGCAGAAGTAGCTAAATCTGAGGGACTGCTTCTGTGTACTTGCTTTGTTTGGTTTGGTTTGAAATCCAGGATGTAATCAAAAAGAAGCCCCACGGACTTTAGGAATTACTGAAGAAAGCAGAATAGGCTCTTATTAGCTGAAAAATTAACCTGTGTAACAAGTTTCTTTTACGAAGTCTATAACAAGATATTACTTGTGAATGAATGTGCTCTTGATTAGCAAAATACCCCATAATCACAGGAGAGTTAGTGGGACACATGGGTTTAGCCTTTCTCCTAAAGTGTCTTTTTAAGCACCTGATACTATTCTCTGAAAGCACGCAAGATGAGATATAATCAAAAAATTACATGGTAACCATTAAAAATCTTTCACAGGAACATTGCTAACTTTTTATATTGATTTCAGAAAGATGATTATGATTTGGGAGTGGGGGAAGGGAGGAGCAGGGAGTAGGTATAAAATTTTACTAGAAAGCCAGCTGTGTTGTGCTGTTTAGCATGTCCAAAACATGTTGATGCTTTGACCATGAGGCAAATTTCAAAGGTGACCGGTAGTAGTTAGCACTGATCATCTTGGTAATGGCATTCTGAAATGTAAGTGAAAACAGACATTATGAAGATTTGGTAAATTTGGAAGTCTTTTTAGCTGGTACATAATTTTGTGTCCCTGATGACTAGAATTAATAAGGTCAGGGTTTCACACTTGGTCTCTAATAGACTGAGTAGCGTATAGTTTGGAAGACATAACAGTAAGTCTTCCACCTTTGCACATTTATATCTTCTTTTCATGCTATTGAAAAGGCAATTACTTATTGTTTTTTCATTCTCTTATTAGCAGTTTTACTATATATGTCCTCTTTAAACTGTTTTTGAATGGTGAATTTGCAGTTTAGAAGAAAAGGAGTCAGGAGAACTAGAAAATTTTGCTAAAACAGGATTTGATGTAGCTCAATGAAAAACAATTTTCAGTAAGTCTCAAGGTTTGTAGGAGACTCAGAGCCCAGCCTGAGTGATGTGAGCTCCTTGTGAGCCCATCACAAGGCCTCCACAGTCAACAGTTTGTACTGCTAGTCTGTTTAGAGGCTTTGAGGGACAAAAATCAAGTCTTATGTGACTAATCTTTATACTGCCTGCATATGGAGGGGAAAACCACTGAAAATGCATAAACATTAACCTAGCTTTTCCGTGTGATGGGCTCATGTCCTTCTTTCCACTGAACATGGTCCAAGCATAAGTTATATGGCTCTTGATTTCATTTTCTCTCTAACTTTTCTAACGTTTCTTTGGCTGACTAAAATACTCTGAAGTACTAAATCTTCTTGACCTCAGTTATATACACTGGTGAAGGGAGACGAAGCAGACAGTGAACTGCTGTGCTAAGGAACATGAAGGATACTGTTCCTTCCCTCAGTGATCTTTCCTGAAATGTTGCTCTCTTCTAACACATAGTGTCAACATCTGTAAAATATTGCAAGCTGATAATTGATGGGTGGGACGAGTGCTGATGAGCCTGTCCCAAGATGCAAATCAAGAGCCTGTTTCCTATAGAAGGAATTAAATATGGTAAAACAGTGCTTCATTCAGCTTTGATAGTAATACTTTCATTTCCAGCACCATCCAAAGAGCATCCTTTTTTGGTAAACTGTGGCTAACACAAAGTAGTTGTCATTTTTTTCATTAAAGAATAATGTATACTTTGATGGTCTTGAAGAAAAGCTAAATATACCTTTTCTTAAGCTACTTATTTCTAAAATTAGAATCGTTCTCTAATGGATATTTTCACCCAGTGGTAGACGTTACTCATTTTTCACTGCTTGTTTCTTTTTCATATAGAGTTTAGATCAGGGACAGATAGGGATAGTTTAAATGTGTTCACAAGATGGGACATATATAGACTCAGATACTTCAATCTGCATTAAAGAAAACCAAAACACACCCAACAACAAACCAAGAAGCAAAACCCACTGGAACTCAGGAAGTCATGCTTCATTGACAGGTTCTTCTCCTTTCCCTTCTCCTGTGGATGCAGGTGTGTTATTCTTAGCAAGACTCGGGGTTGTGTGATTTAACCAGTTATTTTCATTTAATGCTGCTGCACTTTCAAACTAGTTTGATGCATCAGGCCAATACCCAAGACAGGAGTGACAACTGTCCGTGCTGCTGTTCCATCGCAGCTCAGCGCAGTCGGAAAAGAAACCCTGAGAGACAGAGGCTGCTGGGCCTCTGGGTAACTCTGCTTTTATCTTTCTTCCATTCTGCAGATTTATTTTGCAGAAAAATTTTGCTTTACTGAGTATTTTCTCCTCAGTATATGGAAAAGACTTCGCTCAAATGAAACAATTCAATAGGGATGCAGAGGAGTTATGCACTGTGCAGAGATGAGATGCTGCCCACCACAAAGGTGGAGGCAACACTTCCTAGACAGTCTTGTGAATTTTGTGCTTACAAAGGGAGACCAATTTATTGCCTTGAAAATGGAGGAAGCTTTTTGTTTGAATAACAGCAGTCCTTGAAGTATAGTAGTCTCTATCTTTCTGCAAGCACAGTGGGAAGGCCTATGGAAAGAGCCACATCTACTTACTGTTCCTTAACATGAAATCTCTTCTTGTTACCTAAATCACCATCTATTTGATCTCATTGATGGAATGAAGTGACAAACATCCCATGTCATGGCTCCTAAAATGGATTTTTTTTTTTCTTGGTGAGAAAGGCAGTTTGAAGTTCATCTAACAGCACTCAGCTGAAAGGTTTTATTGTCTCTGCTGTCACCACTGAGTAGTTACTCCGTTGAGTAATTCACCAAGGCAGCAAACTTTGATAAGTCATCACACAACTGTTTCTGTAAGGTACCAAAATAATCTACTATTAGGAAAAAATAAGTCTATAATTTTTCAGTGCACCAGTGTTTTAATTTTGATAATCGAATCAAAGTGATGGCTTCTGGAGCAACACACAGAAGTAATTCTCATTTAACTTAGATGGGGCAGGGTGAGGTGCACTCCCCTAAGCAATCTGAGGTTTGTATTTCCACGTGGGAAATACATCTTTTTGTTCAAACCTTCGATATTTAACCATACACCTGTCAACTTTCCTTTAAAACACTCCATTTGTACCATTTCAGTTGCAGTCCTGGAAGTGGGTGGTTGTGATTCTCCTTGTTCTGAGCAGAACCCAGAGCAGTCATATCATCATTAGGTAATGACACCCTAGAGTTGACAGGCTTCCAAAATCTTTTTGGTCTCACAACTGATACAAATCTTCATAATTGATTTGGATTGTGGGACTGGTAATACAGCACTAAGTAGCAATTAATGCTAACATTTTAGTTTCATTTCATTCTGTCAAATACACTTGACATTCTTTTTATGTGTGAGATTGCCAGGTATAAAGCCATGTGTCTCATTATATGCCTATTTGTCACCTCCCTTCAGATCGCTGACACAAGTGATGCAGGTAAAACCTCCCTACTCTAAATTCTTTTAACTCACTGGTTTTGCAGGAAGAATTTATGAGAGATGTGCCTATAGTTTCCAGTAAATCAGATCAATTGCCACTACTGCCTCATTAGGAGTAAACACATGGGGAGAAAAAACTTATGCTTCCATTTAAAATAAAAATAATTTTTTTAAATGCCTAAATGAAGATATTTCCATTGTTGAAGTGCCACTTGGAAACAGAATCATATTTCATTGTGAATTATATGTGCTTCTGCTGTTTCAAAATTCAACAGAATTATATCTGTGCAAATCAGGCTGGCGTTGGTGCCTGGAATCCGAGTGAGCCAAGCCTCCCATACCAGCAGCACCAACAGATGTGCCACAGGGCAGTTTACATTTTCCTCTACTGTTTTTAAGCTAGGCTGAGATTTTTTTGGCAACTCATTAAACATATTCACAGAGTATCAATTTAATAAAAAATTATTATAGAAATTTCTCATCTTTCAGCTGTTCCATTATTTAGTGAACATATATTGTGTTTGTTTAAGATTTGGTCTTGGTGGCCCATGATGTACCAAAAGGTATTTTCAGCACTGCTGGGTAGATACTGTAATCGTTTGATCACTGTGAAACTACAGGTTGTTTACTTACTGTGAAACTGCTGACGCTCTAGCAAAAGTTTCCAGTTTGAAGGAAAAAATTAACGGCCTATTCAGGGTATTAATATATGTGTTGTCTTTTCTGTGTTTGCCAGTGCTGGGAATTTTTATGCATATGGTAAAAAACATGTTCTTGCTATCTACTCATCTTATGCACGTTGGCTTGGGCATGTATCAGTGTCAAATAGGACATGACATTTTCAAAGAGCTCTTCCAAGGTAAACCTGTGACATGACAAGTAGTGTAAGAATGCATGATCCAGGAGGGATCATGAAAAGCCTCTAACAAGTGTAGGAATCCCTGCCATCCAGATTTCTGTCTCTGCACTATAGGGGGTTGCACACGAGCTGGAAGGCTGCTAAGAGGACAAATCCCACCCGTGTTTAAAGGTTCACAGGTGTCAGTCCAACAGACCCTGCTGTGGTTTTATCGAGGAACTCCTCCAGCCTCAGAGAAGACTCAGGTGCTCCATGCAGAGCCTGTCCCCATCCTCTGAATACACTGGGCACCCTTTCCTGCGGGTTCAAAGGGAAGGGGGGCAGGAGAACTGGCTGAGGCTGGTCCTTCCCTCACCCCGTGCTTCTTTCTTTGAGTTGGCACATGGGCTGGGCCAGCAGGACTCACGCTGCTGAGCCTGGGGTTCAGGGGACTGGATACGCAAGCAATCTGAACAGGGTTACCTGAACAATGGAGAAAGTAGCTATGAAGATTTCCCAGGAAATCCTGGGAAATTTCTACTTCAATTTCCATTTTTATTTCAATTTTTGGAAGCTGAACAGGTTTCAGTAGGTTTTGTCATTTATTCAACTGTGAAGTGCAGCCAGGATTGAGTGAGCTTTGGGATTCCTTAGTCCCCTCTTCGGCCGTCCATTCATCCAATCCTTTGTTAAAAAAGATTATAACTTTCCTGCTTCATCCCAGAAGGCATTGCTGAAACAGAACGGGACACAGGTAGACAACTGGGAAATGGCCACTGTCCAGCCACTGGCAGAATTTGTGGAGCCTGACTTGCACACGCCTTTCTCCTCCAAATTTGTCCAAACTAGGACAAAGTGGTAAACTGAAACCCCACCATAGAGCACTGGAACATTTGAACATCCAGAACCTGAAATTAAAGAGCTAAAAGCCTTTTTCTTTTTTCTTTTTTTTTCTTGTTGTTGTTGTGATTGTGGTTGTTGTTGTTTAAAACACACAAGATGTTCTTTGAAATATTAGTTAGCACTATTGCCTTGTGCACTTTGAGAGCCTTCAAAATGCAAAAAACATTAACATGCATTAAATAGTTAATTCAAATTCTTGACCCATTGGCTAGGCAGTTTCAGTCTTCCAGTAATTCATAATTCTGTTTCCTCAGGATATGTCAATTCCCTAAACTTCTCAGCCTAGCCTGCTTTGTGCCATATTGCTTTTCAGTGTCTTAAAGAAGGAAAATGTTTCTTTCAATGTTACCAAATAAATGACTGCTAGTGGTGGGATCATTAAAGAGAGACCATGTATATGAAGGTCACTGCTGTAGAGCTTTTTGTACTCTGTATTTGCCAGGGTCGTCTATGCTGTATCTTTGGCAAGGTGGTTGGTGTCACAGCTTCATTACCACCTCTTGAAGTGTGTTGTGCAACGCGAATGAGTCTTTTGCAAATGTACACAGGCTGTGGTGGAAGAGGGGGGTGAATAAATACATTATTATGTAATTTTTAAGTCTCTCTAATCTCTTTCCTTTTTATGCAAGTTTAGCAATTTTACAAAATCCCATCTGAGCTAATTCATGTTAGAAAGAGCCTAATAACAGCTTCATTTCTTGTTATTAAATCATATTTCATTTAAAAAAAAAAACACCACAGAAACATTATTAAATAACATTGTGATGCAACAGTTTGGGACTCACTGGGTTCTTTCTGTGTAGCGTGCAATTGGTACCTGCCAGCAGAACTAATTGAATACAAAAGAGATAATAGAGGTCACAGCATCAGTGCGTGTGCCTAGCTGTGTGTATGCATGTCTACTGATGTATGCACACTGATGTTATAAGCATGTGTACATACCATGGTGTATTACTGGTACAGCATAATCCTCTTGAAAGCAAGGTTCTTTTCCCAAATGATCTCTCCTGCTAGCTTTTATCAGTTTTATTCTTTTAATGATTGATATTTTTTCTATGATGTGCTATTTGGTACATAGGACTTTATGGATTTAACAGTTTTATTAATTTGAGAGGTTTCCTCTGCACAATAAAACACCTCAGTATGACAAAGGAAGTATCATAAATGAATTGATTTGTCACCTATCAGAATGTAATCCAGCAGTGATTTCATTATTGTGGTTACTTCCCTTCAATTATCTGCAAACTTTAAATGTGACATAACATCCCTGTATCAATTGACAGAGGAATAACTGCAAATGTGACTAGGTTTCACAAATAACCTCCAGATAACTGGTGCTTCATATTAATTTTTATTCCTTAAGGAACAATATTGCTTGAGATAAACATTTGTTGGAGTATTGTAATTGAGCTTTGTCCCCCCAGAAAACAACAGATAAGTTGTGATAAAATGTCAGTATTTGAGCATGTAACACTGATGTTACAGAGGGCTGCATGCATCCAGCATGATGTGGTTTCTCTTTAAGACACTTCCTCATACCTATCACTAAGTGGGCACAATATGTACCCACGGATTGTACTAATACAAAATGTTCTTATCACTGTGAATATCTAAAAATATATAGGATGAGTTTTTCAGCACACACAACTGAAGGGTTCAAGGATTGTAGAACTGACATAAAACCAAGATGCTGAATTCTCTCAGGTGTCTTTGAAAGTCCCAAAGTCTCTGGTTTTATTCACATATTTACCCTGAAACAGCTGTTTATAAAAGTGATTCAATGTTGACCCATTGTGAAGAGGTAATTTAAGCAATCCTGTGCTGAGATGGACCTGGAACTTGTGTTTGTTACCACAGCCCACGGTAGTGACTTCTTAAATAGTGAATTTTCAAATGTTGAAATCAAGTGAGCATTGTGAGATGCACTGAATTCTCTGGTATTTTTATTGCCTGGAAGTCTGGTAAAAAAATTATAGGATCATAGGATCATGTCTCAGCAGACACCATGATTAAACAAACACAATTATATGTTTTAAAATTGAATAGACAGTAACAACTAACTTCCTACTGCCATGGACCCAAGCACTTGGTGAAGGGAGGTTAATTCCTAATGATATAAAGAGTTTGAAATGCTGCAAGGGACCAGGGGAAATGGAGATTTGCATTTCTTCCTTCTCCGGGAATGTAGCTTTTCTGCCTTTCACCAGCTGTCTTAAACCTGAGAGCAAGGGAGTGTCACAGAAGATAGTAAAAAACCAAATTGTCCTGAATTATGGTACCAGTTTATTGATATCCCACTTTTTAATCTTTAAAACCATTGAAAATAACTAAAAGTAAATAAAATATCTCAAGTAAAATATGAGACAGAAAGCATCGGGTCTATTTTTTGAGGTTGAGAAACTGGATGGAATTATATAGGAGCACATGCTACTGGAACACTGCACTGCAAATATACAAATACAGCATTTTATCAGGCCAGAAAAACTGTCAGAAAAACAGGTGTGTTCATGTCAAGTAATTCTTTCTTCCTGAGCTTTGCTTTCATATACTGCATGTGGTTACACCAAATTATTCATGCACACTAATTCTAGGTTTCATTCATGAGTTTGCAAGATGAATGAGAGACAGGCTCAAACATGGGAAAAATGAATAAACCTGAAATAAATTCAAGGTGAACAAGTATTCCTCCTTTCTGCCTTGACTGTTTCCTTTCCACCCTGACCCACGATCACAAATGAAGGTTTACAATATGTCTGGCATTAAAATAGGCTAATATGTGCAAAGCATATCTTTCCAAGTAATTCTGTGGCAAGAGTGTTTCCATTAGGCTGGGTTTGCACAGGGGGAGGTTTCAAGTGTACCTGCAGCAGGCCAATATATCTGAAAGCTTACAATTAGCAAAAAAATCAGGAAAATATGAAAGTGCCTGGAATTTTCCTAGTATCCTCAAAATGTGTTCATAATCACACATTCACAAATTTTCAAAAGGTTGATGATTATCTTCTGGTCTAATATTTCAATTTTTGCTCTAAAGAAGACATCTCTGGTCACTCATTTTGTTTCTATTTATGTGATACTGTAGTATGGATACCCAATGGCACAAAAGATTAAGATATCCACTGTATCTAAGTGATCATGACAGATCAGGTCAGAATCACCTAAGAACATACACCTCCTTTATATCTTTCTTTCCTTTGTGTGTGGTTTGCTGTGGGGGTCGGTGATGCCTTTGGTTAGGGGCATGTTTTATGTCATATAGAAAATAGTTAAATGGTTTATGGAAACAAGGAAAAAGGATCATTTATTTCTGTGATCTGGTATCACTGAGTTTCCTTCATTTTCAAAATAATATCAAGCAATATGAATTTCATGGAAGCAAAACTGAGAAAAAAAAAATTGCATGAGTTAGCTTTGTCAGCATCTCAGCTAGAACAGTATCTTATTGCTCCCCTTCAACATAACATTAGTATACATATCTTTGCAGAGAAACTATCTGAAAATATCAAAAAGGGAAGTTCTGAAATGTAGAGTCCAAGCCAAGATAAGTTTTCATTATGAAGGATAATAGTAGCACACTGGTGTCTCATTGTTACAGGCCATCAAAAAACCATGAACGTGGAAAGAACAAACTTAATATTGATTCATCCTTTATTCACTCACAGCAGCATCAAGATACAGTTCTGACCTCAGTTATGTCTCAATAAAGCCAAATTAACTCAGCAAAATTACACCAATTTTAAGCCACAGTGGGATCAAAATCCCACCTTCGGTGCTTGTAACAGTGAGTTCTAAGCGAAATCTTTTCAAAGTACTTCATCCTTATCAATGTACTCATCTTTTCATTTGCTTGAACTGTCATCTAACATGATGAATAACATCTAGCACATTTATTTATTTGCTTATTATTTTATGTGTTAGCATTTATAATGATTTGTTATTTGTTGCTTTTGACACTAACATCTTTTAGTTTTAAAAAGCAGTAAGAATTGGCTTATTTTTTCTACTTATGGGACACGTTACAGATCAAACAAAGAAGTAAAAGCAATATAGAAGAAAATAATAAAAAAATATCATTCCCTTTGAGATTACATAATCAGTTGCGATGTTCTTTGGTACTCAAAATACCCAGTTTTTGACTTTTGGATACAAAATCTGCTCCAAAGAAACTGAAGAAAACACTGACCAGCCCTTTGATATGAGCTGCAAATATCAAGAGGGCTGTTTGCTTATAATCATGTCATTTGTCATTAGCACTTCTCCAGCTCTTAAGGAAATCCTGGTTCCTGTAAAGGGAGGTGTCCAAGGTAAATTATCAGCCACCTACAGAAAAGAAGGACCTGCAAAAAACCCCTCTTATTCAGCTGACTTAAAAAAAGTCTGTGAGGGGTGATAGTTAACCTCCCATGGGAAAATTCTCCCTACATACTCAAATCTAGTTGTTTTAAATTTATATCTTTGTTTTGTATAAAAGTAGGCAGATTTAGATACCTCAAGTAATAGAATACACTGCCATCTACCTTCCCTTCAATAAGTCATAGCAGTGGGTAATTCTTTTTCTTCTTAACTATGTTGTGTTTGCCGTCCCAGTTCCAGCTAGTGCTAAATAACTAGAATATTATACAGGGTGTGTGTTCACATCTTTTCTTGGTAGCTTGGCAGAACGTGACTCAGATGTTTGCTCTGTTTTTTATGCACATCTCTCAAATCTCAGAGTGACTTGACTCTACAGTGTTGGACACTGTAGTGTCCCATATCTCCCTAGAGTGTTGGACAGCTTCAGGAGAAAATGCTAACAGCACTTAGAATGTTCTATAATCCATTAGTTACAATAGTCTATTTAAAATGGACTTGTTAACTCAAGTCCTATTTAGAACTTCAGCTAATCCGGGTTTCCAGAGTCTTTTGACTCATGTTTTACTTTTACACACACTTCTGTCTTCTGATTGCAGCATGAAATTAACCTTTCCTTTTCATTTGAATTAATTACATCAGGAATGTCTTTAAGAAAATAAAGCAAATAATTTTCTTCCCCACAAAATTTTTCTGTGTCAAATGAAAGCAAAGGAGGTTTGCTTTTTTAATGCAAAGGAAAAGGTTCCTTTCTGTTCAAACACAAACTTGGCTGTTGTTTTTACTGGTCCATCAGATCAGACTGCAAACTGAGGTGCTGGCACAGTGGCAGTCGGGGACCAGGCTTACCTGCAGCCAGTCCCCAGCACAGGGGCCAAGCGGCCGTGTGGGGTCTGCAGATGGGAGCAGGGATGTGGAGGTAAGGGCAGAGGTCAGCTGGAGTCCTCATCACTGGGTGATATATGTGTTCCTGAGCTGCCTGTATTTGTCTGTGATCCTTGTCACAATCTCATGGTAAATTTACCACTGGTAGATTATAGTTTTTGGTGTCCTCCACTGTACAGTGAGCAAGTGTCACTATGGCTCTCCTGTGAGGCAGAGGAGATAAGTGTCCATGATTAATGATGTGGACACTATCTAGCAGCAGGAGCCCATCAACCTGTGACAACTTTCTATTCCATGGGCATTAAACTCCTAAATGCTGTCACAGTCCTGCAATAGATTGTAGCAGACAGCCAGGAACAAGGAACAGGAAGGAGTTTCATAACCCTTAAGTAAATGAATTTTACTAGTAGTTATTTTTGCCTCCATTATTTTTTTAGACCCAAAAAAAGAGTTTAGAAAATGTTCATTTCAGCTGCTTCCCAATCTATTCGGGCAATACCAATTCCCCTCTGGCTGTTCCCAGAGAAGTGTGATCATAACTGCGCTTTCTGTTTGCTACTTTATTTGTTCACAAACATGATCAACAAAGGCCAGTGCTTCTCTGGGATTAGGGCATTTGTTTATATAATTGCTGCAGGAACATACAGCTTTGGTCCTGGCTAGGTTTGAGAGAAACAGTGGCTAGTTCTTTCTCTTCTAAAGTCTCAGAATTCGCAGATTTTTTAAAAGACAGATTTTTTTCTTTCTTTCTTTGTACAGATGATCTTTTTTTAAAATCAGATAGTGCTGGCAAAAAAAAAACCGAAAAGAGTGGAAACCATTTTAAAAAATCTTGACATGTACTTTGAACAAAGTACTTAGAATTTGCTCTGTAGCTCTGGCCCCACAAATACACAGCATGAGGAAGCTGAAGCAAAGTAAACAGGTGGTGATATTAACGGGAGACTGTCTGAGCATTGTTAAAAATCCAGAGCTGGGCGGGGACCGGGGCCTGAGGCCACTGTGCCCTCTGTGCCCACCTGCTCACAGCAGAGCTGCTGCCACCCCGGGGCTGCTGGGGCACCTGGCTGTGCCTGCCATGGACAGGGCCAGGATGAGTGCTGTCAGGAGAGCAAGGGTTCCTAAGTCTGAGCATTGCTGGATGAGGAAGAAATGCTGAGGAATGGGAGAGATGGCAAGAAAGGGGAGGTTTTGGCCCCTGTCAGAAGTGGCTGTTGGTTTGCTTTGCTCTGGGAAGAGAGGCTATGGGGGGTGTGGGTCTTGGCTCTTTGAGTTCATCTAGAGAGCTCCAGCTGGGTCTTGAAGACACATGAGTTTTAGTAAAGACCTAAATATGCAGCAAAATCTACAGCCCCCTCCTGCTGGTCTAAAATGCTCCGAGGTCATGGGATGCAGCATAGCTCCCAGGGATGCTCCCTGCTCAGGGCACAGCTGTTTCTCCTCCTGGTGCTTTACACGTTTCATTTCCAATCACAGCTCACAGTCAGCAGTGCAGTGTTCCTGAGAAAGAGTTAATCTCGAAAGAACAACTTCTCACAACTGGGCTCAATGGATTCCTAGCCTCCCTAAGAGTGCAGCAATGTGCAGTTAGGCAGCTGAGTTTTCTTTTAAGTCACTGTTTCATTTTTCCGCACAATCTACGTTTTTTATTTATGTGGTACAGCTGTGGATGAGCACTGCTATGGAGCATTATATTCCTTCTCAGGTGTGAAAAAACAGCTGTATGAGTTATGAATGTGTCATCTTCACTTGAGCGTATTGATACATCCCATATGTTATTGACTTGTGAAATGAATACTGATTGTAAAGAAGAAACATAATGAATAAAATAATTCAGGAAGATCCTAGCAGTAAAGGCTGCAAGTTAAATTGTACCATTTTTTTCCAAAGCTCAGGGAAAACAGTCCTACCTACAATTTTGGTATTTGAAGTGCAGAGGCTTATATTCAGGGGTTTTCTACTGATCTGCCCGAGAATGTTCATTCTAATACATCATTTCTCACAGAGAGAAAGGAGAGAAGGGAAGAGATCACATTCCTGTAGCTTGTCATGATTATTTGTACCTTCAGTAAAGAGCTTGAAAGCAGACTCAGAGATCCCAGCACTCGAAAGCTCTCTTTGGGCAGGAGCACCATAAGACAGGCAGTGCAGCAGTCCCGTGTGCTGTCTGACACATCGCCTACCGCCGGCATCAGTGGCACAGGGCCCCTTTGGGAGTTGCACCTGCCAGAAGCTGCCCCAGCCTCTAATCATTTTCTTGATGCGTGAAAAGAAGTGTAAAAAAGAAAACTTTCTTCTGTTTTTGCAGCCTCTCTGACTGGAAGAAACTATTAGAGATACATTCTCTGAGGCACTGAATTGTTTTGTACCCTTAGGCACTAAAAACCCAAAGACCCTGAAATTGTTCACATACAATAAGAATAGAAAAGCACCTGCTTTTCGCCACCAGAACAATCCTGTGCTTGTGCAAGTTAAAAGTGAAACAGCAGCCTTAGATGCTGAGAATTCAAGGAGCTTTGTTTGTATACTCCCCATTACTCAAGAAGTCTTTGACAAAAACAGTTTCTCTTGGAGGTCTGGACAGGGCATTGAACTGGAGTCATTCTCAGTGCTTCTGGAAGCAGATATTGTTGATTACTGCTGTTGGGACGTATTAGCACCATAACAATATCATGCAAAATTTAGAGACTGTGAATTTTGAGTGTGCAACACAGTGGCTCCCTAACCCTGTCTGGACTTTCTGGGGATAGAGCCAGCAATAATATTGCAATAGTTTAGTAAGGAGGCATCCAGACTGGACTGCTATTGGTAATAAGAGCCCAGAGGGCTGAGAACTGTGGCTTGTCCTTTATCAGTAAGTGCTTTTAGGAACTTACTATGGCTGCAATGTGTTAGTTGCCCCAGACCCTGGGTGACAGGTTTGTTTTGTTGCAGAGAGCACAGAGAGCTGGGACGTGGAGGCTGACTCTCACAGCAAAGGCAGCCATGTAAGAGAAGTGCTAGAAATTTAGAGGAAGAGACTGTGTGAGGGTGTTAAGCCAGGAATTCCTTTGATTCTGTCAATCAATTCCAAAACGATGTATTCACATTTGTAAAAATGCAGAAGTGACTTGGGTGATTTTGGGGGAGGGGAGTAAGTCAAGGTGAATTATATTCCTTCTGCCGCAGTGTAATTCCAGCGTCCTTTCACAGTTGTAAATCTCCCTCAGAAAGCTTTGAAAGTCTTTTTGAGTGTTAAAAGCTTGGGTGGTCAAGGTCAGGTGAGTTCCTTCCTCCCTCTTTCCCCAGACAATGAATACTTTTAAGAGGCCTACCCTTCTAGTTAGGTTTCGTTATCTGCACTTTTTATATCCCTCTCCCTACAGGAAACAAAGCAGCACATACAGCCAGCTAGGGGCTCCACTGGAGGACTGCATAATTCCTAACACGGATTTAAAAGGGAAAAATCCTCCTTTTCTTCCCTTGCGTATTCCCAGCAGACACGATCAATATCTAGTGCAGCCACACAGGCGTGGATCCATTCACTCCTGTGTGTGAGGACGGTATCTTCTGAGCCATACCTGCGAATATCATGTTGCACAAAAAACAAGCACCTGCAAACACCTTCCAAAAGAGTAAAATGCTCTGATTTTAAAATACTAAAAATCTTTCCTGGGCCATATTCAGGCTCTGCTCTATTCTAGTTTTTACTCATATGTGTCCAGTTTTGAATACCAGCTTTGATTTGGAAAAGAATAGCACACACACTGTGGTAGATAATAGGACACACTGGGCATTTTGGCAGAGAGCAGCTTGAAAACACCGGCTTGCTCCAGCAGTGATTTTAAATGTACAGGATGATGTTCTGAAAGGAAGTTATACCTTTACCATTGGTTATCTTAAAATTTCCTATATGCCTCTGTAAAAATGCCTCAGATAGCTGTGTTTCTCAAAGGTCAAACTACAGCCTGCAGCATATACTTCATATTAATTCCTTTAATTTTTAAAATTCTTGTCTCCCTTTCATTGTCTTATATCGACAAAATTTCTGTACCTTTGAAAATTGATGTCTGATTATTAGAACCCTTCTCAGTCAGGTCTTGAGATGCTTGTTCATATTATGAAATAGGGCCAAAGTTTAATCACAATTACTTGCCATGCTGGATATGATTGGTTCTGATCTACACTGACAGGTCAGTTATGGTCATCATTATGTCAAGTTCCAGATACAATAACATTTCATAATGAGAGTAAGTGCACAGGCAGTGAGTTTTAAGCAACAGAGTGCACCATTTGTTGTCCGTGTGAGAAGAGGTATATCATGGCACTGTGTGCATTAGGCATGTAGAAGGAGACAGTAAAAGCTGTGAGTGTTCAAACCCTTCCTGTACTTTATAGCAAAATGCCCATTTAAGGTGAGGTTTTATTATCACTAGACTGTTTTTAAGAGGTTCTGTTCTTTCAGTGGGGTTTGAGAAGCAGGAGCATTTGTGGCCACAGTAGGTATCTCCAAAAAGACAAACTCAGAAACCGCCCAGGTTTCTGGACCTCTTAGAAAGACATCAGAGCTTTTATAAGAGGTGGAACAGTGCCAGAAGTACCTGTCTGCAGGATTTATTCTCAGCTCTACAGAGAGTCCTACCTTGTAAATCTAAACTGAATTAAGGATTGGATCCTAAATTCCTTTGGTTTCAGCAAGACTTTGGATCTTAATAACCCTATATATCAGGATTTTAGTGGTGGATAATCTAACTTATTGAAGAATCGTGTCAGTTATGGCATCATGCCAGTAACTGATCAAATCAAAACTTTCAACTTCTTACATATATCTACAGAAGAGCCTTTTTTCCTCTCTTTTTTTCTCTTCCAGGAAAGAATCCTGAATATTTACAATATAGATAGTGTTGTTTTTTTTCAGTTCTTTCTTTCATTTTTCAGGTGTCAAGATAGTTTTAACTGAGCCCTGATTTTTTCTTTCTTTGTACCTATGAAGTCTTCCCTCTCTTACCAAGATCTCGGTTTCTATATGGGCTGTTATATGTCAAGGCAAACATCTGTTTCTTAAAGAACATTATAAGCCAGGTTTATAATTTTGGAAAATGTGGATTTCTGAATGCCTGGTGCTGGCATGCACGTGCACCTCCTGATCGCAGAACTCCTCACTTACAATACGTGTTTGAACTGGTCTGCACAATGAAGTTATAAGAACAGAGTCACTATTTCCACAGCTGTCTTCCCCTATTGTATGGATGCCCAGCACAAGTTAAGTTTGAATAGATCTCTTTCAGCACCTCCTGAAAATTAAGCGCTTCCTGTGGAGAAAAAAAAGCCAGCAGTACCCAAATTGATATTTTGGGATCTAAACTAAACAATTCTATGATTTTATGGGGTCAGGATGCTCAGAGAAAAGCATGGCATATATGAATGAGCAGGCCATAAACACTTTCTACACATTGTTTATGTTTGTGGTTGCCCTTGTCTAAATTTAGATCTCAGAACCCAGCTGCACTGACACATCTGGCCAGGCACAATTCCTGCTGTTCTGAGGGGTCTCGTTACCTGCATTTATTAAAAACTGTGAATATTTTTGCTCTAAGTTTACTCTGACTTTAAGTAGGACTGTTCGTGGTAACTATTCTGTGTCCTAAACAGTGTTTTAGTGGGACTTAGTCCCAGGCTTAAAGGCAAGGACATATTTCAGTGTTTGAGTGACTCAGACAAAACCCACTATCTTCCTAAATCAAGGTCAATAGCACAATATGATCTGTTGGCATGAAAACCATTCTGACTTGCCCAAAGTTTAGCCAGCCTCCTGGATTAGCTTGGTTTGAGGCTGATGGTACATGAAAAAGAAGTTCTGTGGTCCCCATCCACCTCATATCCAGAATGGTGACATGAGCTGAGCGCAGTGTCTGTCACACCAGTACACAGGACCGAAGCTCCCACCTCTGATCTGGCTGAGAGCCACCTTTCCCTCTTGTTTTCTCTGCCTCACCCTGCAATTGATGCTCTGTGGGTGCTGTCAGCCCAGTATGGACACAGCCCTCCCAACCCAAATTCTCCCTGCAACTCTCAACTTTGATTTCCCTGGGAAACTGCCAACATCCTACTGTGTTGTCAGGTCATTTCCAATTACTGTAGAGTATTTGCAAGGGACTAGAAGAAGATATTTCTACTCTGGGTGTGCACAAATTATAGAAGCTTAAATTGTACAATGGAAAGGGAAATCCAGGTGTTCTCCTGATGGCAGGAGGAAATTCCAAATGCCAGTAATGCTATTTGGGTGGGAGAAAATAATTACGGGGTTGCTTCAGTTTTCCCTTTGTTTCACGTAATCATTTTGTACTTGCTCCTTTGAACTATTGAGAGGTTGAAGGCAAAATCTGAGTAATTTCCTTTTCTGTCACATTTTTAGGATAAATAATAACTGCCGCAGCTCTTAAAGGCTGGTGTCCAGCTAGTAAGTGAACCACAGGTTAAAAGCTTTGCTGCACTGCCAAAGAAAAATACATCCCCTTTCTGGTATGTCTCTCATACACAAGTCAGAGTGCAAATTCCCCACTCGTATGTTTTGACAATTGAAAAGCAGGCTGGCATTTGCATAGAAGGAAGCAAGTATGGAAATTCTCAGTATGGCACTCAGAACCTGCTAAAACAAAATGCCCAGTTGCAGTAAAAATGTAGATGGCCTAGGTGACCGTAGCCCTAGTTTTGCTAAAACCATGTTTAAACAGGTCATGGAATACTTCTACCATTCCTTTTGCACCCCACATTTCTGTCCTTAGCTTCAAGTGGGAAATGTCACCAGCACCTCCAAGTATATAAAAAAACCTTGCCTGTTTCTACTGCTGGCAGCTTCTTTAGTCTGCACAGATGGGGCACTTCTCTCTGAAAAATCATACCATAAATTGCACAGACAGTCAGCTGTTGTGATTCTGTCCTTGATGCCCATTTCCCACTCCCTCTCTGCCAGAAAAGATTCCCCTTTTCTGAAGCAGTGTGAAGAAGTTCCTCTATTTCTACTGAAAATGAGAAACAGTGAATTCTTTAACTCATTTTTCTTCAATGGCTATTTAACTAGCTCCTTTAGCCAAAGATGCAACTAAATGGCAATGCTGTGTTTGCCACACCCAATCATTCAACCGTTTGGAAAGAGGCTGTTTCGGGAAGTCTGTCCTGGCAAAGGGGACCGAGGTATTCAGCGTTCCTTGGAGGAAGTACACACCCAAAAGTTGCTGCTTCATCCCCAAACATGGCTGTCAGTCAAGCGTTTCCTCATGATTGACGTGTGCACGTGGACACCCATGTTCTGAGACTCTTCGTGGGCTTTGGTTCTTTCGTTGTAGCTGAAAACCTCCTCCCCAAGGTTTCTCTTTGTTTTTCTGTGAGTTAGGTAGTGTCTAATTAGACACTGGCAACAAGGGACAAACAAGTAGGTCTTTGCACAGCTGCTCATAACTCACTGAGGTTTGCAGCAAGGGGAGGAATGGATCTGTGGCTCCTGGGAGAGACCATGGACCAGAGACACTGCCAGAGCCCACGCTGGTAGAGGCTGGAGTTCCCTTCTCTGTGCCCAACCGTGCCTGCTCTGTGTGTGCCCCAAAGGAGCTCAGAGGCACCAGGACACGTGTCTGGCCCTTCTGAACCCAAGCTTAGGAATGATGAAATTTTCTGTTTCACTCCAGTCTGGATCTGGAGGTTTTGCTTTTTACTTTGTTCTCTCATTTGATTCTGATGTTTTAGTACAACTGAGAATTTCGGGATTATTTTTCTCCTAACCATGAATATTATGTAATTGTGACTGCACTTCTGTGACCTTTCTATGGCTTGTTACAGTTATATATATATATTAATATCTCTTTCTTTGCTAGGTTCCCAGGTTGACAAATTATTTGCCTTTTTAGGGTTATGTTTAAGTGATATATGTATCACTTGCTTGAACAAATGTCTTCTGCAGTTTTGAAGAAAGGGCCAGAAATAAGTGAACACTACAGTTCCGTTATCCTTCAAAAGGCCACTGGAAAATTGTATGAAACTCTTTTACTGCTCACACTTGGAAGTTCCCAAGAAGGTGGGTTTTTTTCATGTTGAGGAACTTTAGGAAAATATCCTGACCAAAGGTTAAGCAACAGAGACACTCTGGGTTAGTCAGTTGCCAAAATATTTTTTCCTTTCCATTCCCCATGACAGAAGCTTCTACTGCACTCACGATTTTAGATAGTTAACTTACAGTCCTCAAAAAAAAAAAACAAAACCAAAAACACAACAACAACAGCAACAACAAAAAAACAACAACAAAAAAACCCAAAACCCCAGGAAAAATAACTGCCTGAAGAATTTCCACTGGGCTTTAAACAAATGAGGACCTGTTTTATCATTTTGTTTTGTTTTATGATAGGTGATTTCAAAGGAGGCATAGGAGTTCCAGGTAGAAAATTCAGACATAATAGTTGCATCTAATAAAGTTACTAAGACTTTGCATTTTTTTAAAATTGGTTATAAGCCAAGATTCACAGCTCATACATTTTTAAATTATTTCTCTGTGTGATATTTGTGTTTTCTGTTGGATTGATGTTTTGATAAAAGGTATTTGTGAAACTGGTTATGTTTCTTCATCCCAAAAACAGATGTTCTATTCAATTCTTTTTAAAACTGTGACAAACATGTTAATCTATAAAGGTCCACTAGTCCTGAAAATTCCTATATTAAATTTTAAAGAGTAAAATTTTTAAGGATATTTCATCTATGTTTCATATCTGCACTGAAACCAGAAGTCAGATGTGCTTAATATGCTTAGAGATCTCATAGTAATTGGCTCTTTTCTCAAACTTGGAGGGTTTAGAGCATATATTTTTCAGCTTGAGATAGATTTTCTTTAATCTGGTGCTAAGGTGAAGTATCATGCAATAGCATTAATGTTATGATTTACTGGAGCCCATTAAATCCAATTCATCATCTTATATATTTCCATTGCAAATTGGGTGTCTAGCTTCCTTTATAGCTCAGTTTTCAAGGATCTCAAAGTACTGAGAAAGCCAAACTACTCACATGCTTAATACAGGAACTTTGCAAACTTTAAACACACTTTTAAATTTATTTTCACGATTATTTGCCTTGATTGAGGAATGAACTTTAAAAATGAAACTGTAGAATACCTACCCTTAAGCCCACTAAAAAAGTCTTTGTGCCTGTTCTTTATCTGGCATGAAGAAATTGTCACTGGCTGTTTGAGAGTCTATGATTTTTAGTTTTACTTCTTCCGGTTTGTCGGTGAGAAAATTCCAGCAAAGTAAATTAAATAATCTGTCTGAAACTACAAAGCTGGTGAAGTGTTTTATCCAGTTTCACTTGCCATGATTAAATTTGAGTTCAAACAAGATGTGAAATCGGTATGTGGTACTAGAGATTTTTTTAATACACTTTTTGGTGCATTTATTTATAATAAAAGCATTTATGTGTATTGCAAACCCCTTAATAAAAAGTCTGCAAAGGTGATGATTTAAGTCTGATCAGCACTTGTCCTTATCTCAAAATATGTAGTCAGAGACAGTTCAGTACCCCCAGAAATTCATAAATGTGCATTCATAAGTGAAAGAATGATACCTCTTGGCAGTCTGGGCATTGACATCCGTGGTTTAGAACAATGCAGAGAACCTCATCACCGGGGCAAATTCTGCAGTTGAACATTTCCATATGTTAATAACAGGAGTAATGGGAAGGCTTACATTGTTATATGTGAAAAGTAAAATAAAAATAAATGGAAAATAACATTGAATTTATGCTTTTTCTTCACATAGGATGATAATATTCTTTGCATGGTTCTAAGGTAAAAATATTTTTTATAGAAGGGTTGTTTTCTCTTGTGAATCACAAAGAGAACGTATGGGGGCTGTTAAGGAAAAACTGCAGGTCTATTAAATTTACATTCATATCAACGTTAGCATTAAGATTTTGGGACTCATTTCTCATTTGCTACGATGCAAATGTATTCCATATTTTACAAACACTCCAAGGCTGTTTTTTTCTACCAGACTGTGAAAAGTGCCCAGAGGGTAAACAAGAATCAACAATTAGCCTGTAGCCAAAGCCTCCAGCCTCCAGTCTGGATTAGGACTGTTGAGAAAATGGCTGTAACAAGTCCTCAAGATCACAGTCTTTTCAATGTATTATTCAAAACTTGTATTACTCTCAAGTCGATAGGGAGAGAATGGCTGTTTGAGGGTTAGACATGAAAGTGCCAGAGCTTGCACCTCCTTTTCCATATTTGTAGGTAACTTTCTAAGTTTTTGAAAGAGTTCTAGCAGACTTTCTCACAATCTGTTTTATTATTCCACTGTACTTCGGCTGATAGCTTGTGCAAGTGACCAATAAACCACTCAGGTCAGCACTGGTGGTTTCTGACAGCAGGATCTGACGTTACCTGAAAGTGCTGTGACTGAAGGTAGTGTGCTTTGCTAATAAAAACCTGGGGAATTCTCAGGTTAATAATTGAGTCTAGGCCCACCAGAAATATACTTTCCATACAAAATATATCCTCCATTGTTCTTGGATAGTGCTTTTACCACTTCAGCTCTGCTGGAGCACTAGAATTCTTGAGTTCTGTTTTTCCATGTGTCACTTGGCTGTGTCCATCCGTGATTCTATGAAGTCAGGATGAGCATAAATAGCTAACAGCATGTGCTATGCTTCCCTCCTTGGAAGAATTATAAAGAAAATAGGCAGACACTGCCTTGCCCAACAATTTGCTCTTGGTTCTCTACCCAACCCAAACAGACTTTCTCTGGGATTATCTCGTACTTCAGGAGCCACAGAGGTTCAAAATCTCTTGTCCCAGAGAAGAGTTGGGTTGGAGAAGAGATCTTCACTGTCTCCACATATGACCACTGAAGATGTCATTTCAGCACTTGGGGTCAGTAATGTTTGCTCAGAGCAAGGATTAAAAGATTTAGAAATCCTTCCCAATACAAGAAGAAACAAAAGGGTTGGGGGATCGATTATTTATTAATTTAAGGTTTTTTGCTTCTTTGTTTTGTGTGGGATTTTTGGGGGGGCTTTTTTAGATTTTTATTGAGAAAGTAAAAATAATTAAAACAAAAGATGGGTTAAAACATGCAGGTCTTACTTCAGCAAGTGTCTTAAGAAAAGAAAAGTATACCCCAGCACAAAAAGCACACATACATTTTGTGGTCAAACCTCCTGAATAATAAAAGCTATAGACCTTGACCAAATAATTGCAGTGACATGATGTGTAAATTCTCTAGTTCCTGAAAACCCCTCAATATTTTGGAAAAAAGTAGCAGAAAATAGAGAACAACTCTGAGCCCTTCCTATTTCTAAACAAACTCAGTTTCCTCCTACTCCTTTCATATTTCCCACATGAGAGACGGAAGCCCTATCAAGTAAGTATCAAACCACAGTTTAGAGATTGAGGTAGCAAATAAGTAAAAGGGACTACATTCCTGTCATTTTCTGTTGCTATGATCCTTCTCCTCAAGACTGCATGAGATGTGATGCAGAATATACCAGATAGGGCCCTTGTGAGAATAAAGGAATTGAATATTGCAAAGTGGTGCAATGGGAGCCATATATAAATGCTAAGATAAATACAGGTTTGATAAATTACTAGCAAAGGCACTGGAGGGAACAATACAAGATGATGCAGTCAGGCTTTTTCATCTCACTTTCATGACCCTTAGAGAAGACATGGCTTTCCAGAACTCTGCACCTGAGGCAAGATGTTTTAGTCATTTTATACATAATTACCCCTTGAGACCTCTCAGATTCTAGGATAATAAAACATAGCTCTGGGTCTTCAAGTGTGGTGATATACGGATGTCCATTTCAGGATAAGAAAAGATGCAATAGGTCCACATTTCTTAGCTCTGATTGCCACAGCTAATGTGTGTAAATGTACTGAGAAAGCATGGCTTTTGTAAAAAATTCAGCTGAGCTGCACCTCGCACTCAGCACTGTGAGGGTTCACTCCCAAGGCTTCCCACACGATGGTAGGGCAGACAGGCAAGTCATTGGGATTTGCACTGAAGACAGCTCCTGTGGAGCTGAGGATTTCTCCCAGCTATCTGTGCTGAGCAGACCTTTACCTCAGCTTTACGTATACCAGCACCTAAAAGCTAATTTAATATCAAAGATTTCAGGCAGCTAGTGAAAGGAGAATGGTCATCTTTGCTCCTGACATCTGTGTTTCTCAGAACTGTTAAGCAAAGTGATAATTTGCTACAGAGGAAGTATATTAGATAGAATACATTTTTACAGGAATATCTTTATTAAGGAATACCTCTATAAAAGCTATTTTGTCTTGTATCACTTTGCCTGACAGAAATATTACTTACACTAAAATCCTTAATGTGAGATGCCCTATAAAAAAGTTGTTTAATTTAATAAGATTCATTGTATTAGTTCCCCCTAAAGTAATCACTTCATTGAGAACACACTCTGTGTTCCTTTATTTGATCTGGGAATAAAATTATCCTGTCTTTACTTTAGTGTCTCCTTATTCTTTCTGGAATAAATAAACATGTCACTGCAGAGCAGGCACTACCTCTGCCTGTTATAAACTTTTTGATTTCTGTGTTGTGAGAATTTTTCTGCACAATTATCCGTTTAGAACATGCTTGAAGCACTACATTTTCTTGCTTTCCTGTTTCCCATGTAGATACATGAGTAATCACAGAGAGTTCCTGCTGTCCCAGTAGATTATATGTCCTATCAAGTTTTCTGTCCTTCTCATAGAACTGATCAAGCTATTTATCATGAAAAAATGATTTAATATATCAGGCACTAATTTTAGTATAATTGTTATCATAGCAACCAAAGCCACCAGTTGGGACATTAGAGCCCTTTTATATCAGTAAAATATACTTCAGCCCTCTGTTCCATAAAGTCTTGGTTAAAGGGCTTGATTTGTGCACTGCTCACCTATGTGGCCAGCAGAGCTGCTGAACCCTTGTTGTGTCTCCTGTACTGGGGTGCAGAGTGTCACATTCACCAAGGGCTGTAACACCTCCTGGATAAATACTGGAGATCCTGGCCTAGAATGTGGTGGCTTCTTGACACTGCCAGCCAGAAGATCTCAAGTCAAAAAGCAAAAAAACCCACAATAAAATCCAAAAACTGTGGAATAACTGGGTCTTTCCCAGCCAGGTGGGAGCATGGTAAATCCCAGCTCAATGTTATATCCACTCATCTCTATGTCCCTTTAATTTTCAACAAAGCTGTAAACATGGATTTAGTGCACCATTTGTGTACTATACACATATACTAAACATCAACAAAATTATTGTTAAAAACAAAATAGAAATTCCTGGCTTTATTTACTAGAAAAGAGTGTATGAAATCATGAGATGTAAATGTTGTATGCTTTTCATTCTTAAGAAACACTGAATTGCATGGTTTCTTAAAGTCCAAACTGGCAATCTGTTTGAGACACCACCAGTTTTCAGGGGGTGTATTTAATCAAAATGTTATTATTTGCAGGTTTCCTTCTACCTTAGAAGACAGGAAGCTCCTTGTTGCAATGTTTTCTGTTGGTGACTGGATACTTCCAGGGGTTAATGAGGAGATGTAAAACCACAGTGAGCCCAGTGACCATTTCAAATCTAGGCTGAGTAAGTATTGTTCGTTTGATGTTTAATCTTGTATCTGATCAAAGCAGGTATTGTTCATTTAGTCTTTAGTCTGGTATCTGTCTGATAAAAGCATATGAGGAATGAGTTGACAGCGTCACTGCAATTTGCCAGGCAGTTGTAAGAAATCATCTTCCACACTGATGTATTTATTTGGTAGCACCTGTGAAGAAGCTAGCAACTCTACAGGAACAGAAATCCTGTCAGCATTAGTCAAAGGACTGACACACTCAAAGGAAAAGAATAAGTACCCTGGGCTTATTCCTGGTTTTCTTTGTAAAGAACAGCACTTCTTTGTTCAAAGAACATCTGAGAGCTTAGTTAAGCAGTGGAAAGGAGGTGGCTTTATGGAGCAAAGAGAAATGCACATCTAGACATCTTCAGAGCAGGTGGAAATTCATGTATCACCCATGTACAGCGCACATGAGGCTAATTTCAAGCCCTGGGAAAAACAAAATACCAGAGCCTCCAGCACCTCTGTGCCCCATCCCCAGCCATTGAGGAATACGGTGAAACTGCAGGGTTAAAATTAAGTGGGCCCTAAGATCAGGTTTCTCATGTCTCATAAAGACAACATTTAATTTTATTTACCTCTAGCTGATTTTTGTCACTGTTGAGAGGATCACATTGGGAAACAGTCAGGCCCTTTTCTCACCCTTTGCAAGACGTGTGTTTATCTCAGTTTTAATCTTTCTTTGCCATAATTCAGAGACCTGTATGTCTGTTCCTTTCTTAAAACCATAAAAGGAGGGCTCATAACTCAATGTTTCTTTGGTACCTTGAGAAGCTTCCTGTTCTCTGCACTGCCAGGAAGGGTAGACCCTCTGCTCTGAGATTTGGTGCCCACGCCCCATGCACTGTCACCAGCGCCCAACTGAAAGCAGCCCCCCACTGCCCCACAGGGCAGCTTTGCCCCAGCTGCAGACTTCCCAGGGACTGAAAATACAGCTCAGTGTTGACAGCTGTCTCAGGCTTGTTAGCTCCAAACTATCCACGTTTGGTGTGGGGAGGACTTTAATTTTTTTCTTTTTTTTTTTTTTTCCCTAATTCTCTTTAAGTTAGACAAACTGTAAGTGAATGAATATAAACAAAGAACGAGTAGTCTGTGTAGCGTAAGAGCAAACATTATAGAATATGACCTGAGGGACAGGGCTCAAAATGCAGCAATTCAGCAGCCAGTCAGAATCACCAACTAAATTTTTCTTTACTTACTTTAGGGTTTTTAGTGCCCTCTGGAAGGACATCAACAAGATTTAGACACAAGCATATCACTACTGTAATGAACACTCAAAAAATTGAGAAACTGGAACTGGAAATGCATTTGCAATACTTCTTTGGGAATTACTACTATAATTACACCAGTTTAGAAAGCAATACCTTTGTAAGTGCTTTTACCCCATCATGTATCACATGAGGGATTATAGCATTTTAATGACCTTGGTGGCTAAATTGTACAATATCTATAATAGTATGAAATCTAGGAGAATTTTTGGCCCCATTGAGGCCATAGAAAATCTCCTACTGATTTTGTTGGAGCCAGCAAAATCCATCCTAATTTTTCAGGTGACCAGCTCCAGCCACAAAAGGGGCTTGTATTTTCCCCACACTCTGAAAATAAGAGCGAACTGATACTTTTCATATACCTATGCTACAAATTCTGTTGCCCTGAATTGTATTTCATGAAAGATGTTATGACATGGAATACACTGTTTCTTCATGAAACATGCACCTTTTAATAGCAGTTACTGAGAGGGTGATACATCTATCGCTATTTCTCCTGTCACCAAATGAAATTAAATTCATAGATCTACTCTTAGCTAACGGGATACACATTTTATGGCTAAATAAGGCCTTGAAAGTGAAAATCTTCTGCCCTTCTCATGAGGTATATAGATCCAAATTAAATGAGCAAATTACATTAAGGCACCTGTAAACCTTGAAAAGGGTGTATTGGCTTGTTCATTGTCCCTATGGATAATAAACTCACCCATCAAACATCCAGAGAGCAAGCCAAGGAAAGCAAATGTCGCCCTGCCTTAGCGTCCCTTGTATGTTTTCAGTTTTCTGAAATTGAACATATCTTCTGCAGATAGGACTATAAGAGATTGATAGATGCCTTAAGATCAATTTGCACATGAAAAGGTAATAACTGATCCCTGGCCACTTCATGAACCAGCATTTAATGTGTTGTGCAATTTCAGAAATAAATCAGAATAACTACTTGAAGAATAAAAGGAGGTAGAAAAGCTCACTTTCCTTCAGCTTTAGAAAATATATGTTGTGTTAGGGAAGGTGTTAACTGACAACATGTTTTAACTGACATGGCAATAAATATGACCAAGCACCAACATTTTCTCCAGTGTGCAAACTGCCTTTGCAAGAGCCTGGAGAGATTCCCGCTGGTCTCCGCAGGATTTGGCTTGAGCTCCTCTGCAGGAATTAGTTCATGCCAGCGGAAGTAAATAGGCCCTTGGGGATGCTGCTGCTGCCACTGAAGTATTTATTTTTATAATAACTTGTTGGCTGGTACAGAGATAGGAAGTCACAACCACAGCTCTTGCATGCACAACTCCACACCATTCATCCTGATCAGTTAGAGCCCTTTGTGAAGGTAGAAGTGCTAAGAGCCATAAACTTGGGGGCCTGGCTAGGGACGCCTCCTGCACCCTGATGGCCACTGGCCACACTTCCGGGAGCAGATTGTTTTCCAGTGCTCTGCAGTGCCTGCTTGTGCCTCCCAGCCACCAGCAGCCAAAGCCGACCCCTTGGACCACAGGGTAATGTGCAATGAGGGCAACAGATCACAGGATTTTTCTGACTCATACAGAGACAATAAAATGCATTTCTTAGGGAGGAGCCTCCCTTACTCTTTACTGTTTCCAGTGTCTGCTCACACCACGATTTATTCAATAATATTTTCTCTAGCTTGGCCCCTTCCTGGCTAACAGAGCCCAGCTATGTCTGAGAAGCTCTTCTTCTAAACTCCGACATTGTCACAAACAAATTACTCTGTTCTTACTTTCAAATCAGGTAGGAAACATGAGGAAAGCACGACTCACTATCCACTTGAGGGCAAAGAGGGCAGATTGGTCAGTAACCACAATTCATTAGTCAAAGAAGAAATGGGGTTATTCTCCTTCCCTTGCCAGACTTCATCACTTGGAGAAAACTGAAACGATAATAAGACTGAAAGGGCTGGTGATAATGACACAGCACTTCCACATCACGTGTGCTGTTTTATCAGTACTTACAGACTTTTGAACACAGAGTGGAGCCCTGTAGAATTGGCTGGTTTTCACATTTTTAAGAGTTGTTTTCTCACTTATTTCCTGTTTTCCAACCAGCAGGCCCAACCACATTCAGAACCTAGATAATAGTTGTGTCAGTATCTCTGCCAGCTTTGTTTAAATTCCTTTTTCTACTCTTTAAACAAGGTTGGAGCTCCTCTTACTCCCTTTCTGATACATAACTTAAGCAAAACCTGACTTGAGGCCAACAATATCTAAGAAAGGAGACAGAAAGCTTGGGCAGAATAGGAAATAGGTAATTTTGCTGCTGTTGCAAGTGCTGGAATATAGATGGAGAATTTTCTAATAACTTTCTCCAGCTGCCAGTTAGTTGTTCAAAATGAAACACATATACTGCAGGGGGAAGAAGGCTGATGTGTTTCTAGGTTAAAAGAAATGTTGTCCAACATCTGTTTGCCACATGGTAGCCTTAACCAAAAATTTTCCCTCCTCCCAGCTGGTGCTTGCCTCGCTATGCACCCATTGGTTGCCTTCTCCACTCCAGCAGTGGCTTTGAACCTACTGCATGATTCCAGAATCCGTAGGTTTCACTTCACTGTTTTCACCCAGTCCAAACTCCCATTGGAGTTCACCTGGTGAAGCAGTCAGGAAAAGGGACTGGGAGCCTCAAAACACAGTTCAGGGCAGCAGACTCCTCTGAGTTCTGGCACGAACCAAACCCCTCTGCAGTAGGTGGCCTCCACAGAAAATCATGAACCCCTGAACACGCACCCAGCCGCACAGCAAAGCCTACATTAGTGTTGGACAGCTGTAACATCTTCATGGTTTGTGAACAGAAAACATCAAAGGCCCCTGAATCCCAGAGTCCTAGCTCCCTCTCCTGGCAGAGCACCGCACTGGGAACAGGAACGGGGTGCTCCCCGGCACAGCAAACCTGAACCCCAGCTGCAGCTCTGCCGAGGGAGAGGCGGAGGAACCGTGCCCTCAGTGACCAGGGGCTCCTCTCTGCAAGGAGCCCAGTGGTAATCACGCAGCTATAGCTCTACCAGCAGATTAATACAGGATTAGCAAAGGCAAAAGCTATTCTAGTGAAGAACATCTGCGACATAGCTTTAGCTGCATAAAAAATATGTACTTGAGCACAGATAAAACTTCATTGCTGCGCTTTATCTGCAGTCCTTAAGGTGGGGGTAGCGCAATTTCTTCTCTAATACTCTGATAGCAGACTGAGTCATGCAACTGTACCACGTTCCTCGCCAACATCACAGACTTCTTCTGTTTGCTGCTTCCTGTACACACTGAGCCCCCAGAGTGCCTCCCTAGACTGTAGCTTTCTCCTTGAGAAACACACATCTACTGGCTAGATAAGAACCTGTCACTGTGGCAGGTTGTGTACACCAGGGATCTCATTAGCAGTCTCCAACCCTTCAGAAATGTGTGGCATTTCTCGATGGGAAGGCACAGCTTATTGCCCGTCCATCCTGAGCAGCGTCAGTGACATCACAGCTCAGTGAAACATGCCCTGGCACCACATCCTTGGGCATGACGGCAATGGCAGCAGCAGAGGAGGCAGTGTGACACCTGTCTTCGTGGCCCAAGGCTGAGGCAAGGTCCTTCTCGAACAGCAGCACATGCCTCCACAGCTTCAGGGAATGAGCTGGCTCCTAAGACGGCAAGAGACAGCAGGGGCTCACCCCAAGCGCACAGGCCACTGAGAGTGACCCAGCCTGCAAGCCAAGTACAGGTACATGAAGTTTGGTCGTCTCAGCCATTGACCATTAGCACCCTGGGTTGGGCACACCAGCAGTTTATTTCTGTAGTGTTTTGTTTCAGTTTTACAGCCACCATGGGTGGCTGAAGTCCCCTGAAAGCTTCCCTAAGAAGTGGGTGGGTTGGGATGCCGGGGACAGGGCTTGTTAGCATCAGAACTTCTCCACTCCTGCTATTTCTGTGGAGAAAGTTGGAATGAGGTTTCCTGCAGAAGTAAAACAACAGGTCTCTCTTGGGGCTCTTCACTCTTTGGCAGTGAGGTTACAGCTCTTGTTTATGAGGAGCTGGAGGCGGCTCACAGATGTGCAAGCTGGTTTCTGCTGTGGTTATGTTTTCTTCTAGGTTTCTAGAAGAAAACCAGTGCAGTTTTCCCAAGACAATAGGTCTTTCACAGGTCAGTATCTTGCTTCAGGAGGCCCCTTCAATCTCCAGCTTGAAGGTCCTGCTTATATGGTGAGGCCTTATATTCTTAGAGAGCCATAAAGCAAAACTAAAGCTGCACAGAAGCCATTCAGTTAAGCCAAAGCTGTGGCTCATAACATATTTCATTGTAAGCTAACCATCTCAATTGTAGGAGACTTTCTGTATATTAAACAGAATTAAATTATTGTTTCTTCCTCAGGGAGGGAAAATGAGATAATGAAGAAGAGAGAGGAAGACAAAGGGAAAAGGATACTTCTGGATATTGCAAAGATGTCTAAACTTCACTACCAGATTTCACTAGCATGCTCATCTATTTCATGTCAGGTATCATAGGCAACTAATCTCTCTATTACTATAATGCCAAATTTTCTTCAAGAAACAAAGGTCCCTCCCCTGCAAATGTTCATACATTTCCTTAGTCAGCCCTCAATCCAGCATCCGTCATCAGGCTCTGCTTCTATGCTGTTCTGCAAAGTGTTAACTTACTATAAAAACTTAAGATTCTTTATGACCTGAAAAGCTGTGGTTTCATTTTTATACTTTGCCCCTCTTTGGTGTTTTGTCCCTAGCAGTTATTATGTTCTTGTGATAAAAACAAAGCTCACTACTAATGTACTATATTCTGGAATATGTCTCACAACCAATCATTAAATGATGGTGATTTCTCCCAGCTTACACAGCATTACTAATGTTAATGATTATATCTGGTTTTGTTTGTTCAATCTGGTATTTGGACTGAGGATATATTTTGAGATACCTGAATATATTCGTGAATTTTCTCATAACATTCTTTTAATGCTATGCCTACTTTTCTCAGGTTTACATGTTTTCTTAGAGTACAGAAAGAATATCTACATACTTGAAGTTCTGCTTCCCCACAGTTCAGGGTTTAGGCCTTTGTCTGGTAGTTTGCCCTGTGACATGGCTAGCATTGAAAGAATGCGATGTTACACCTAATGCATTCTTCTTTTTTATTTATTTCTTTTCGTCTTCTCCCCAGCCAGAGAAATAGTTTGTGGTCCCAAACAGAGAAAGGGGAGCTGAATCAGGAAGAACAAAAGTTTCCAACACTGCAGAGCACCAGATGAAGTGGTGGTGTCAATCCTGACCAGCAGCGATCCCAGGCTGAGTCCTTCCTCAGAACCTGACAGTTTGCATTTCCTGCATCAACAGGCCCAGGGCAGGGCTTGCTCTCACCACCCTTACTTAGGTAAGAAAAGCCCTTTTCACATTGCTGACTACACATGAGGTTTATGCCAATACACGTGGCTGATAAGTGTTTTGTACCCATGAGAACAGCAAGCATCAATTACCTAAACTTTGTAATTGGTCACAAATGTGGGAAAGTTCTCCATCAGTCAGTCTTTAAATCAGAGCTGGTCATGTCTCAGACAGGGACAGTCCAGTTAGAAGTGGTTGGGGCCGACAGAAAATTTGGGGAGTGAAATAGTTGTATGGCTGCTTATGCAGCAGACCAGATTAAAGACAAGTGGATTCTGTACTTGGGACAGGGCCGTGCTGCGTGCGTGTATAGACTGGGGAATGAGAGGCTGGAGAGAATCCCTGAGGAAAGAGACCTGGGGGTCCTGGTCGATGGCAAGTTGAACACGAGTCAGCAGTGCCCTGGCCGCCAGGAGGGCCACCCATGTCCTGGGGGGCATCAGGCACAGCATCGCCAGCCGGGCAAGGGAGGGATTGTCCCGCTCTGCTCTGCACTGGGGCGGCCTCACCTCAAGTGCTGGGGCCATCTTAGGATGCCACAATATAGAAAAAGACATTGAGCTGTTGGAGAGAGTCCAAAGGAGGGCAATGAGGGTGGTGAAGAGCCTGGAGGGGAAGCCGAATGAGGAGCAGCTGAGGTCACTTGCTCTGTTCAGCCTGGAGGAGACTGAGGGGAGACCCCATTGCAGTTCCAGCTTCCTCGGGAGGGGAAGAGGAGGGGCAGGCACTGATCTCTGCTGACAGGACCCAAGGGAATGGCCTAAAGCTGAGTCAGGGAGGTTTAGGTTGGATATCAGGAAAAAGGTTCTTCACCCAGACGGTGTTTGGGCACTGGAACAGCTCCCCAGGGAAGTGGTCACAGCACCAGCCTGACAGAGTTCAAGCAGTGTTTGGACAACGCTCTCAGGCACATGGTGTGGCTCTTGGGGATGATCCTGTCCAAGGCCAGGAAATGGATTTTGATGATCCTTGTGGATCTCTTCCAACTATGCTATGATACTATGAATTTTATCTGGAGAGGGTGTAGTGTACACCCAGAGGTACTTTTTTATTATTATTTTGCAGAACTGTGCATCTATGGGTGGAGCTGTCATTCTTCCTCCCAGGTACCTGTTATGGAAGACATCTTAAAATGGACTATGTCATGTAGAAAACATTCATTCCCTTGCTTCCAGCAGCAGCTGATGTATTAGGAGAGAACTGCCCACCTTTAGTTTACAGACCAGCTTAGCCCCATAGCTTGCTAGGTAAAGACAGGCCAGCACACTCACACTGGTGCCAGGAATATTGCTACTGATTGTGCTCACCCAACCATGCTGTATCAGCGTGTCCAAGACTAGTTACAACTAATAAGGGTCTATCTGAGGGGAAAAATGAGACCAGAGTGAGATTTATGACAATTTCAAGCACAGAATATGCAATATGAACAGATGAGCCTCAAAGAATGGTAAGGTGCTCTTTACATACAAATATTTCAGCGGAGGAAAAAGTTAAAATAATAGAATGAACTATAACAAACACTTTTTCTAAGTAGAGGTATTCTGCATTTCCCATGACAGTCAGTTGAATGAGGGAAGACAAAAAAAAAAGGAAGAGCAGAAACTGCTTGCAACACAGAAGAAACCTCGAGTGCCAAGAACATGCTCCAGATTTTTTTAAAGATGCATGGCTCTTATCTCAGTCCTGATTCATCACAGCTTAGTCCCAGAATTATTCAGAATTCAAGGACCTTGCTCCTGCAGGGTTAATGGGTTACATTCAGCATTGAAACCCATGACACAAATAGCTGCTTAATTATTCAATCCAGACTGGATTTAGTGGTAATGGAAATAAAAATAGCAATGGCAAAAATTACATTGTTTTACATTTTGTAGGTGAAATGATTTTTTCTTTTAACTGTATAATTCAGGACTGTGTGCTGGCAGGAGGAGGCCCATATAAAGGAGGGGTTATGCTGCCTGTGACACAAGAGATTAGCATGCCCGTGACTGAAGAGGAGGAAAAGGAAAACACTGCCATAAAAGTGACAGTAGAGGTGAAGAATGGTGGTGAATGTGTAATGCACCAGTGAAAAGATGCAGAAGAAAACATAGCAAACGAAAAGTCTTGTCCTATCTACGCTGCTATTCCAAAGCACAACTTAATCTGAAGGGAAGAAGCTGCTGTTCTCGTTGGCTCACACCATTTATTCATAAACACAGGCGAGAAATGTGCTAAAGTGATACAATTACCATAATTATTATCTTTGTTCAGGAAATGCAGTGGTGGTTTTCCGCCCTGAATTTCATTCAGCAGCCTTGTGGCTGTACCAGTCAGGAGCTAAAGGCACCGACTGCGACTGCTCTGGGAGCAAAGACGCAAAATCTCATGCCTCAAATGCAGCAGCCACATGGGATATCAAAGCAAGTCACAAACACAGGAGCACCTTGGGGTATTGGTCAGTCCTGTTACAAGGAAGTTGTGTGCAGTAACCAAAGATGCAGTGCCAAACCAACCCTGGCACACATATGTCACTCCAAGAGCAGGCAAAACCCATTTAGAATCAATGGGTCTAAACTGGGGTTTCTGCAAAAGGTCATAATCAGTATTTATTTAATTGAGCTCTGTTTTGAAAGCATTCTTGCAGCAGGGTGGAAATAGGCATCCCAAAGAAATAAACACGATCTCTTTAAGCCCAAATCATCACTAAATGCAGCACATGCTGTACAGGGGATATCAAATTAGGGGGCTGATTCCCAACCCCCACCAGATTCCTGTCTTGCTGCAGCTTCCCAGGGGATGAGCTAGAGATAAGGCTTTCCTGTTAAGCCCTGGTTAAACAGGTATCTGTTTGAGTTTGGATAGGGCTCAGAGTAAAGCAGGCTAAATTACTTGTTTGGTTGATGACACTGGCAGTCCTGGTGACTGCTCCCTTACCTTCTCACTCTGATTTGCTGTGGTAACTGGTCTGATGCAAGTGGGATGGGAGTGTGTGTTAAGCCAAAACATTTTTTAACTTCAAAAAAAATAAAAATCCTTCCCATGTAAGGTACCCAAGCCAGAGCAATTTAAAAGGCTAAGTTCGGGTTCAAATTCTGAGTCACATCCAAATTTCTATCTTCCTCCTGTTCCCCTCCCCATGATGATTTTTCATCATGTCATTGAAAAAGAGGGGAGCAAAAGGAAAAAAAAAAAAGTAATGGCAAATGTACTAGAATATCCATATACCTGTTTTTGTCTCTCTCTTTAAACATTTGAAAAAGTTGAAGTTTTTCTAAAGAAGATTTAAAAAATTAGGCTGTATACCTATTGTATTTCATCCCGCTCACCGGTCAGGTGAAGGTTGTGTTTGGATCAATTGGGAATAAAAGGACTGTGGTGTGTTCTTCATAGAATTAACACAAGGGCTGCATTGTCAAACATTGAAGGCAAGCTAGAGATGATCATTTTGTGTTTAGCACAAAGATAACAGGTTTCTGCCTGCATGCCACTAGAAGTAAGGGATTGTTCTACAAGTGACAGTGGAGGAAAGGGAATTTTGTGTTTGTGTCATAGAAGGAAAAGGATTACTGTGCAAATAATGCTCAAGGAAAAAGAGTAGACCGTGTATGACACAGCAAAGAGAGGTCATTGTACATACATCATGGAAGGGGCAGGGTGGTGTGTGTGGTATTTCTCAGGAAATAAGAATATTGTTCCCAGAGTACACCACAGATGAGACTGGGTGCCACATGCCAGCACTGCTGGTCTGTTGGGTGTCCAGGACTTTCCTTCTGACTTAGAAATCCCAGCCTCCTAGCTCTAAGATAGATGGTTCTTTTCTACATAATAATAGAGAAGCAGTGCAAGCCTTGGCAGATTGTTGTTGTTGTTGTTTCCTTAGAAAAATAAATTGAAATAACAAGATGCATGAGAAAAATATCTATGAAACAAAAGGTTTCCACTTTCCTCATGGCACCCAGAAGTGTTTCAGACGTTGTCTCTGTGAAAGCAGATATTTCCATTTCCACACAGCAGCAGCCATCAAACCCCAACTTTTGGGGGTGCTTTTCTAAGACACAATATGTAACGGAACATGTTTGGGGTGAGGGCTGTGGTGCACTGCAGTGGTTTGGTATTAGGAGAAAGGAGAAGTAACATGTGAAGATAGGAATTATTTCTACCTTTATTGTGCCCATTTCTGGTTCAGGACTTCCCAGTTATTTGGGGATTTGTTTGTTTTCACACAATGATCCTGACATCCAGTTACTCATAAGATGTCACTCTCAAGAGCACTGCAACACTTTGTACCAGGAACTGCATTTCAGAAAAGGTGAAGCTGGGGTCAAACGCATTCCTGCTAATTGTACCGACTGCAGGAAAGTTATTCTATGATTGAATTTGCCCTCTGAAGTTAAAGGGGGAAGCTGCTAATTGCTTTTAAGGAGGACCCAGAAAAATGACCGGTGCTGGCCAAGAACTCCCTGCCCAGGCGCGCCGGCGCATGCTCCCCAGGCACACACAAGATAAGCATTGCTAATCTTTTGGGGAAGTGTGGTATGTGAGGAGGATGTGCAGCTCAAACTTTGAGAGGGCTTAGAGGGGGATACACAAAAAAACACTGATAGAAAATGGGTTTCTGTTCATCCATGCATTTTGTACTGTTGGTACTCACTGTGCAGAAGAAATCTACTACATTGACCTGATCTCTTCAAAGCTGCCACCAGTGCAGTGGCATGGCCACTGGCTCTTTTCTGCAGTGTTTCTACAATGCTCTGAATGTCCTCAGGCTCCACAAAGCCTACATCTACTATTACCATCATCTGACCTGGCAGCATGTATGTTTCTTCCTGATTTAGCTTTTTCTTGTAGTTTTCCTGCTTATCAAATCTGCAGTCTCTCTTTGAGTTGAAAAATTCCTGGTTAGGGCAAGGAGAGACAAATAAGGTCTAGTTTGTACAGAATATTACAGGGCAGTCCTTGTTTATTGATGTGCAATGTCACAAGGACAACCAGACTCTGCTTCTCCGCTAAAATTTATGATTGGGTATATCAAAGTAAGCCTCTACTCATCATCCTGTTTTAATTATTTCCTTTTTTCCATTTTCCCAAGAAACTGTAACTCCCCAAACCTTTCCTACTCAGAAGTCCAGGTTCTGGAAACTTCTGCAATGGTATCTTGTTCTGTGAATGTTTCTGTTGTCCAAGTCATCCTGCCCCTTATTGCTGAGAAGTGCAGCTCTGTAAAGGAAGGGTGACTGCCTGGGGCTTGGCAAGGTTTGCAGCTTCCTACACAAGGAAGTGTACGGCGGAGATCTAAGATGACGTATTGGCTGAACTTCCTCAGGGTTGGGCTGAAATTCATGAATGAGGGCGCTAGATACAAATTTGCAACGTCCTGAGACTGCTTAAGTTACAGAGCTCTTACTAGTGGCTACCTTAGGAGATGGAGAAAGCTGTAGCCAATCTTGCTTTAAAAATTATTCTGTCCTTGCAGAAAGAACACCAGGGGTTGTAAATAAGATTTCAGCTGACAACGGTTTCGCTCTGAGTTCTTTGGGAGGATGTAGTGAAGCTGTCAGACTGACTTTTTGCATTGAGCTCCAGCTGTCATTTCCCTTTGCTTGCTGGCTGTTAGCGCTGGGTGCAGGCTCCCATCTGAAGCTCTTGGCTTTTGAGAGGGAGCACTTCCTACAGCTCAGGTAGACTGCTGCAAGCACACACCTTCCAATATGCCTTGGCTCTTTGAGACCTTGAAGGAGGGGAGGAAATTGCCCTGACAATTGAAATTTAGCAGGTCTGGTTCACTGCCCAGTGAAGTTGATGGGAGACTTTCCCTTGACCTCAGAAAGAAAGGACCAACGGAGTAATTCTGTTTTATGCAAAGAGAAAGGTAGAGTAACACCAGCTAAGATTGAAAAACTGAGTGATACATGTCCAATTTGAAACATACTGGTAACAGGCAAAGGTTACCCAAAAGCGACTTAAATAAGACTGGCTTCTAAAACAATTTCTTATCAGGGGCCTGCAAAATATCCATAAAGCCATTTGCAGCCATTCCCCTGTGCCAGCATGTGGCCTGGGCTCAAGTTTTAGCTCACATCTCCCAGGAGGCAGGCGGTGGCTGTGGAGAAAGTTTTGTGGTGGAATCAGGAGAAATTCAGTTTTCACCTCAAGTCTCTCTAGTTTGGAATGAGTCAATATTGACTTGAACCTGGTACCCATAAGGAAGATGAACATAAACCTCTCAAATGAAAAATGTGATCACCAACAGCATGCAAACAGCACCTACGCTGCCATGCAAGCAGAACGACAATCTATCTGCTGCTACTGGGGAAGAGTGGTTGGCACTGGACCCAAGGGAACTGTGGTTTGAGGATGGAAGTCACTTGGCTTACCATTAGGTCTACCATTTACCAGCACTCCTTCCCTGGGTAGAAACAGTAAAGACAAGCAGCAGTATGGCTGCTTTTCTGTCAGGTAAATGCCTAATGAGGCATGTTTGCTTGCAAAGAAATGGGGCATGGCCCAAATAAAGGTGATCTGGTGGCACAGAGTTCTTCCATGATTTTGTTCTTTCCGTGGGCCAGTATTTTGCAACCCGAGGTTTCAGTTCAGACTCACTGCTCAGAAAGACATTTGAAAGCGAGGCAGAGGGAAATCCTTTTCTTGTTAACCCACCTGTATTGCAAGGCTTTCTGTTTTCTGTGTTGAAGATGATGAAATTGCTAACCCAAACACCTCCCTGCCCTTCATTTAGAGATTATTGACTTCATCAACACAAGAACAACAAACACAGAGTGCTGAACGTAGAGCTTGGCAAGTTCAAAGCCTCCCAGTCTGAGAGGTGAAAGCAAGGGAACACTCACAGCAGTGACAGTATTTGAGTCTCTTTAACAAATGAAGGGACTGACAAGGTAGTGATGCAGGCTTGGGAACCAGTCAGCCAAGCCCATCCCTGGTATAAACCTGGTAATCTTCCAATTCAAACAATGGAAAAGGGGCAAACAAGAAAAATCCTTCGTAGCAAATGTGATTAGATGAAGCAGACAGTGAAAACTCTCCTGTAACTGCAGTCCATCATGCAATTAGTTTCCTAACAGCTTCACCATTCAGACGGCCTCTTCCCTGGCGCAGTGCCACAGCAGCCAAATAAATCAGCTTTACATACACGACTGTCAGACAGAACTGCAGCTCCAGCCCTCTAAAGCAAAGCTGGAAGGCTCAGTTGAAAGGAAGAGAGGCTTGAATACGTAGGGGAAAACAGTTCGATGAGGAAAGGAAGATGTAGCCCAACAGCACTGGACAAATACCTGGAAGAATCCAAGAGCTCCTACAGAACAGCAGGGCTTGCAAAAGCGGTTTGTAAGAAAGGCTCTCATCTCTGGCCCTGTCGTTGAGATTAAATGCCATCATTGGGAATAATGGTGAAGTGGAATGCATATTTAATTAGAGAAATCAATGAACCCAAATGATTGGGAGGGGGCAAATCATTAAGATCCAGCTCCTGCTGCCCCTACTCAGCGATATTGCAGACTGCCAGCACTGCAACGGGTCTGATGCACAGCACATCACCAGCAAAGCAGAGTGGACTTTTTGTGCTGTTTTGCATGTGGAAGTGCTGTGCAGGGAATAGCGAGCAGGATGCTCTGTTCATGTGAAAACTGCCATCTCCAGAAATGAAAGCAACTGGTAGGAAAGAAAGCAATCACTCAGCACTGGGGCAAACCTGAGACTATTGGACTCAAGTGTTAGTCACAAATGGGCATGGTCACACCACACAGACACATTGGGATGAATATTTTTTTTTTTTTTTTTTTTTTTTTCTCACAGCAGCGTTGCTTTGGAAAGCTGGCTGAAAATTATTTGACAGAATCACTTTTGCCTGTAAACACTATTTTGTCAAAAACATTTGCCAGTGTATATGCCAATTACAGGGGGGAATAATCATTGCAGAGATTTTTCTGAAATGTTTTGGGGTTTATTTCAATATTGTCATCTCAGTGTTTATTTTCTCTCATCGTATTTTAGAAAGGGTAGGGCAGGAAAGTGAAAGTAAAACTCAGCACCTAACTTCTGACTGAGTGCCAACATTTCATTACACTGGCCATTTTCACTTCATTTTCTTTTTGTTTTATTATATACTTAAATTTTAAAAAAATTATTTCTGGGCAATTGTGTTACTTAGTGCTCATGTAACTCTAGGAAATGTTTCCTGACTTCATACAAGCAGAATTAAAAGGGAGCCCAGATTATTTTAGTGGCTTAAAGTCAAGGAAGCAGAATTGGCATTTTCTTGAATATATGCAAGAGCTGACTGAAAAAGCTGTGAAGTTTTGCAGTAAGTAACCTTGTAAATCTATTTGGTTTGTGGCTGGGAGGGGGAAAGAGATGAAAATTAACCAATAAATGCTTCACAAAAAGAGTAGGCTGTTCTGAATCAAGAAAAAAAATTATTTTAATTCCTTGGAAAAGCTTGGCTATGTAACATGCCTTATAACTCCCCTAGAAAACTGTGGAAAGGAAGGAATTTTCTTGCAACAACATTTTGGGATTAACTGAGCTATTTTGCCCAAGGCATGATTTAAGGTTCTTTCTTATTAGGCACGATTCGCATCAGTTTTGGCATAAGAAACCCCAATCTGCAAGTATTTCTAGTGTAATACTACTGAAGTCTGAGTTTACACTAAGGATGAATTTGCCCTCATCCTGTTTTCTTCACTTTATTTATTTGCCTTAGAAAACAGAATTACCCCACCTTAGACATTTATCAGAGGTAGAAAATTGGCACCCCTTTGGAAAAGCATTAAAAGCCAATTACAAGAGATCCCGCTCAAGGTGATACCTGTCACGCTAAAGCAGTGCAGCACTCGTGATCATTTTAATTGATACTTTCAGATGAAGTGATCTGGCCTGCTGCAAACCAGCTGAACTAAAAATAAAAAGTAGCATTTGCATATTAATAAGTAACTTCTCTACTTGAATCCATGCAGGGAACCACCATTGACTCATAATCCAGTTCCTGAAGTACTTCCAGTAATGCAAAGACTTTGTACACTGCATTTGGCTTCTGTGGGGATGGTTTGAGGCTTTCTGAAACAAGACACTCACCCTATCTTGTGGTAATTTTTGTTTCTTTATCTAAAGCAAAGGATTAAGTTTTTTAACAAGTGAGAAAGAAAATGTATTGGTCTAAAAATAAATCTAAAGACTTATAAAGATGTTTCAGTATTGCTAAGATGCTGTTAAACTACTCAGTCATCAGATCTAAAGATGTTTTAGGGTATGTTTAATTTAGTGGAAGATGTACCTAACCTTTAAAATTGAGCCAGTGTTCTGCGTAACACTGATCATTTTCAAATTATAGCTGATAAAAATATAGTTGTGAATTATTTTAAATACTTGGCTGTATGTTTTTATTTTTAATTATAAATGTACATGTTTTGACGTGTTCTAACCAGTGGTACTGAAACCAAATCCACAAGGGGTTGGAACTCTTCATAACAGTCCTGACTCAGAATCCATTAAGCCTTTTGGTTTGAATTGCACTGGGTTTTTTGTTACATTTTTTGTCTGTATGTATGTACCTAGAAGGCAAAGACATTCATCACAAGAACCAATCACAGAGACTGAGATTTCAAATTTATTTGCAACAGGATAAGTCAAAGTAACTTGAATGAGGCCAAGGAGGTTACTCTGGATTTACACTCCTCAGTGTAGCCAATAAAAAATGTGAATTAGTGCCACTTAGGACAATGTTTGATTATTTTTGCATGCACCTTCAGTGAAGTGAATATCAAATTTTGACCAGAATACCTATTTTCTTCGGAAAAATTGAGTTTTGTATTGTTATGATGGAAATTTTCTGACCTGCTTTATGCCAATACAAATAAGATGCTCCTCAGCTGATGTTTGTGAAAGACAAGCTGGTTTGCACACACATACACATCCCTACGTGGTTACACTTGAGGTTCTTGGAGTAGAAAACAGGAAGGATGGGATGGTATCTGAGGTGCTATAAGAGCAATTGGGGTTTAATTCAGAAGAGCACCTAGATTTTTGTTTCTAGAAAAAATAAAACCATACCAAATTTTATTTCAGATTAAATAAAACAGTACTATTTTTATTCTTAAGGAAACTTTCCTGAGCATCCCTTACCCTCCCTGTTATGGAGTCTGGTTTCTTTTTAAACAGAAAATGAAAATTTTGAACTGCATGCTGTAACAATGCATGAAGTTTGAACTGAATTTTGTAGTCTGAAACCACACTTCACAGTGCATAAGCTGATTGCATGAGAAAAATCTGAATCTGGGGAAGACTCAGAAGCCTTGGCTGAGGATCAGGTTCACTCTGTGACTGGGGATAAGTCACCTGGGGCAGACCTTCACAGGTGCCTGGCTTCCAGAAAAGCAGTATTTTGAAGATCTCAGCCACAGCGTCTCTGCATGAATTCTATAATTACATCTTTGGATAAATAGACGAAGGACCAGCTGAATTAAGGTATCAGTACAAATCTAAAGAGTAAAGGCCCAGCCTGGCACAGTGCTTGCTTTACTGGAAGTGCTGCAGGCAACACCCGACAGTATTTTCATGTAGAAACCCCCACCCTTTCTTTCCCCAAAACATAGGATTTCCTAGAGAATACTAAACCCGCTTATTTTCCCATGTCATGTGCAATTCACCTCCTATTTTCTGGATGCAAGGACCAGCACCACACAGTACTGGATCCTTCTCTCCTCTGAAGCCTTGCTTTGTGTGCTGCTGAGGACAGGGGCCGGGGAAGAGCTGCTGTCTGTCGGGGAGATGGATGGGCTCTGAACCTGCTCTGCCTCCAATCGCTCCCAGCCCACTGGAAATGGCCAGAGCTGCTGAATTTCAGCCATTGATCCGCCGCCCTCCCTCTGTCCCTCTCTTTCTCCCTCTTTTATTCTGGCGTTGCCTGAGGGTTCATTTGGCTGGCTGGAGGCGCTACCTGGCTGGGACAGGCTTTGATGGCAGCTCCTGTTGCTGGGGGAAGAGATGACGCAGTGAGGGGTGCAGGCTGGTTTGGGTTTACAGTGCCAGCTTTCTGTGAATGAAACTCGTCAAAAAAAGAAAAAATCAAGCAGCTGTAGCTGCTGTCAGAGCCATTCCATAGTAGCTGAGTGCATCTGCTTTTTCTCACCTCCAAAACGAATCAATACGGCTTTAAATGATTTCCCTGATGCCTGGATTTCTTGCCTTATGCTGCTGTTAGCCCAGACACGCAATTGCCTGGTCATTCCTGCCTTGTCTTTTCAGTCTCTCTCCCGTGGTTTCTTCTTGCTGCTTTCTTTTAAAAATACATATAAAATACTCAGCGGAGCAGCTTGGTTTTGCTCATATGTGATTTTCTCACACAATTTGCCATCCTTTGCAGCCACGCACACACTCACCACAGTGCCTTAATACCTGGCTGCCTGGCTCTCTCTCCATCACTCCCCCTCCACACACACACACACACTGCCTGGCTGATTGCTGCCTAAGCAACATCTGCTTATCGGGAGTTTTTCTCCTGATGCAGTGGTTACTGAGAAACTGCTCAGGTTTTCTTGCAGCTCTGTCTGTCAGAGATATTCATGCTTAAAAAAAAATATTTTTAATAAATAATCTCTTGGGTTCTGGAGTTTGGTTTTTCTCTCCCACACAGCTTCACACACCCCCTCACTTTGGGCAGGCAAATTTGTGTGTAAACCTATTATTACTGCTAAAAATAAAAGACCTCCACACAGATTAAACTCATGCTTTGGGGCTGCCCCATTTTCCTAGATCCTGCCTAATCTTGGATTTGGATTGTTCAGAACATGAGGTATCACTGACGATATAAAAAGCCTTCATAAATGCTCATGCCTCATGTGGGTGTATTGACATACAAGGGATCTGCTCAGGGAAACCTGCAGTCCATCAGTGCAGCTGGCTGAGGCAGGAGTCCCCCGAATCCCCTTATCACTCCAGTGGTGCTCATAAACACATTAGCTGCTTATTTCAGGCAGAACCCTCAGCTTACAAACCCAAACTGCTTCTGCCAGCATCGTCCCTTGTTTTGTATTTATTTATCTTTACCTTGTATTGCTCTCTCACGAATTTTGCATTTTGAGGTGCTTTTACATGCCCAGCCACCCACTTGAAGTATGTCGGAGATCATTACTGGCTTCTGATTAGCACAGCGCATTTGAGTGGCGTGCTGGAGGCAAAAATTTAAAGTGTATCAAAATGCAAATATGTCCCCATTGACCTCTGGAAAAATGTGTTACATTACAAAGTACTTTCAAAGAAAACCAGAAAGGAAGAGGAGAGAGAGCATGAATTTGCAAAGGTTTGTGATACTAAAAAAAATTAGTCAGGAATTGTTACTTAGAAGCTTGAATTCTGTGTCGCACAAACAGCTTTCTTTTCTTCTAAAAGAGGGAGGGAGGGACCAGATGATGATACTTCTGCCCACTTTGTGTCTCACTCCACTTCCTTTGCTAAAGAACCACCAAAGTGAATGGGGTTGATTGTGGTGCATATTTTTTTCAATCTGCCAAGACTCAAATATGTAGTCTAATATATGGCAATGGCCCAGAAGAAGAGACACAGAAATTATTCATGATCCCTCTTTCAGTGTGAAAGACTCCTTCTATAACCTCAGATTGATAACTCTGCATTTAAGAAGTAAATTATTTTCACCAAGAAAAGTGAGGAGCAGCCAAATTTGCCTGTAGAAAGTAAGGGTGGTATTAAGGCAAGTGACATCCCTGCAGTGAGGTATGCCAGAGAGCTGCACTGGGGAAAAAGATGCAACATTACCCAAGTTATTTGAGCTGGTTGCTCTTTTGCCCTCACTAGTAATAGTGAATATACTCTTTCACTATGGGAGACTGCAGAAAGACATAGGGTTACACTAGCAAAAAAAATAGTCCTGTGCCCCAAAAGGGAAGCTTATGGCCTGCCCTGATCCTTCTTCTCCACAATGCTTTACTGCAAATACTTGTTTGCCTGGAGGCATCCCTTCTCTCTTGTTCCCTGACACAGAACCAAAAATGTGTCATCCCAAAGCAAGTAAAATACTTTCAAGTGACCTACGCCATCCAAACAAGAGTTTGTACGAGAGCTCAGTATTCACTCAGTGTTGAAATTAGCACTGCTGGTGTAGTGAGGGCAGGGGTTAGAGCACCCTTTGGCCCCCTCACTGCCTTCTGCACCATTGCCGTTCGGTGTTTGGGGGTGGAAGGAAAGCCATGCAGAGGTGCACAGCTGCTTCTGACCGCCCTCAGTAGCACATCTTCTTGTTCTTCAGGCCTTCTGAGTATCTAATGTGACAAACACTGCAGAGCAGCAAAAGGAAGGGAAACAGCCACAGCTGTGATGACCGCTAGCTTATAAAGAGCACGTGGAAGAAGCAGTAGGAATGACCCCAGGACTCCCGATGGTTGTTTGCCATTGCTTAGCTGGTTTCTGTGTCTGGCTATTGCTTCATTGCACTTGGTCATAAATGAAAGCTATCTAATGCTAATGACCATGGTGCCCACCCTAATCATGCATTTGAAATATTAATAAAAATAATTTATGTCATGTGACTGCTTTTTAACTAGCTGCTTTCAGGACTTTAGATCAGTATTATAAAAGACGTGCATTTATAAATTATTAGTCTTGAGCACATAAGCACTGCATACTATGGGGAGCACTTCTGTAGCACTTTAAATTAATTTATTGTTATTCATTCCAGCTGTCTGTGATGTAAACCTTTGGCTATAAATTTGTACCATCATCCAACATACCATTAAACTAAAGTGGTGCCCGTGCTGGAACATATAATAAAACATATGAATAAGATTTCTGTGGGGACACTTTTTTTGAAACTCTCTTCTCAGTTAATGACACAAGAAAACTATGAGATAACATAGTCACCCTGTAACTATGCATTCATTAAAATACGTCTGCTGGGGGGAGACTTTTATATTTGCACTTCTATTGAATACTGACTGAATGTTTTTCTTTACCAGATTGTTTCAATTCATATCCTATCTCAAGCAAAAGGCTTTGTCTGAAGCTATCATGAAGTCACTAGCTGAGACTGCCAGAGGATTTTTGTTGGACGTGAACTTCTCAGTAGTGGAAATAGCTCCTGACCGCTGAATCACAGCAGTACAAGAGCAGAGCAGTTTTACTGTCTTATCTCTTCTGCAGGCAAACATTCTTTCTCCTGCAGATCACCATAAGGCTAACAAAACCTTATCAGCATGACTAACACCATAATGTCTTGATCCACTCAATGGTATGGATATATTTTGTACCAGACCATTGGAATATGTGATTTCCTAAAATTTAAAGCAAGTTTTGATCCTGCAGTGCTCTGCCAAGTGGAGTTAGAATCACCCATGGTTTTGCTCTTGCGTTATAGGTCTCATCTTGCCCAAGTGCTTGTTTATACTTTTTGTCACTTTTGTGACAGATGACTTCTATAGAGCCTGTTTGGAGGCAGTCCTGCCCATATCAGTCTTCCACTTATACCAGTAAGAGTTCTGCTGCTAATTTCTCTGATTTAGGCTCCTGATATCAAATGCAGCTATATGAAAAACAGAGACAAAAATTTGAACTTCAGATCCTCAGCTGAGGTAACGTAGCACAACTTCCTTAATTTGTACCATCTGCTCATATAGGCTGTGCTTGTCAGGTCTAAAGCTTTCTGAGTCATTCATCCAGTAGCAGGACTTCTGGAAAATTGCACGAGAGTGGAACATGGTACTCATGAAGAATAAATTTTGTATTATAACTAATCTCATAAAAAGATTACTTTGATGGACTGAAGTTTTCTGTTCTTTTATTTCTAAATCTATCTGAAATATCCAGGTTTGGGAATCTGAGGCTTTGATTTGGAACCATCTGCAATCAACAAGCAGGATGTCTGAAGTACTTGGGAATATGTGTGTGCTAAAAACTGCCCTTTACAGGCAAAAATCAATTGGACAATAGGAAGAGTAGATAGCAAGATACTACCCTGACAGAAAATTTAATTTTGATACAATATTTAGTTCAATTGCCCAAAATGATTGAAACACGTTTCATAGAAACTTCACAAAGCAGCCTCTAACGCACCCCAGAACTGAATTCTGTTCCAGGTAGTTGGACCACACTGGTGCTCTCACAAGAAGGTTGGTACCTCTTGGATGACACTACCAAAGGCTAAATAACATATGGACACTCTTTTGAGTCTGATTTGCATGCCACAGCAAGACCCTCGTGAAGATCTGCACAACAGGGAAAGATAGCAGTGGGATGGAGTATCCAGAAATAACCTGATCTTTAGCTACACTTTTGGGAAAACAGGTGAGAGATCAGATTTACCTTTCCATGTTACCCATGTCCCTCTGAACAAAACATAAAGCACAATCAATTTGCACTTTTATGTCACTTCCAATGAAAAGAAAACACAGTTATAGAAATCTTCTGCCTGGTTACACAATGCCTTTCAGATTTTGCCTAGATATAGGGTCTTCACCAGAGAATTAGGAACCAGGGAGTTAATAATAGTGTAAGCTTCCCTGACACTGGAGATCAGGACGAGATATAAACCAGGTGCCTGAGAGGCCAAAGAATGCTGATTCCTGAGCCAGAGGGTGGGCTTTAGCTCTTCTCTCAGCTGAGTCTGAAGACCTTAGCAGCTACAGCAGTCAGGGTAGTTACGGGCTCTCCCTTCTTGCAGAGATTTTCTATTCATATTGATTTTCCTTTAAATATTCCTTTAAATATTCCATGCCCTGCTACTTCCAGCTTTAGGGTTAGTCTTCGCCAGCAGTTTTTACATTCTGTCTGAGGGTACATACAGACCAGCTCCTAGATTTGGGTGATGTATTGATTTTGCTGAGATAAAATGTTATTTACTTGATCAAAATTTTATTTTAACTTAGCACAAAAGAAGAAAACTTGGTTGTGTGACAAAATGTATAGAGAGATTTCTTTTGTATTAATGGGTTGATCACTGTCACTGGATGTGTTTTAACTTATTTAAGAAGAGCTTCCTGTCTTGTAGCATACAGCTTATAATTAGTCTGTAAAGTAGATGGTCTCAAAAGAAGGGATTGAGTTGGTTTAAGTTACAGTAACTAACAGAATAGTGTTCATCTCCCAGCTGCTAATTAATCTCTTCAACTATCTGTACCTCCCTTTCCTTAGTGATTACTCAGAGAGAAGGTGCTTTATTTTTCCTTGTTAGTTAAACTGTAATCTTTTAGGAATTAGCTGTATTGACTCCATTCTACTGACAGTTGTTCAAGACCTCTAAAGGTGCCTCATGGAGGAGGAGAAGATGCATTTATCTTCAGTTTCCTTGTTTCAGGTGATGCTGGAGATAGCTGCTGTATGTATTGTTTCATTTTCCCTTGTCTGGCAGGACCAAGCTCCTCCGTCCCCAGCAGCTCCAGCCAGGCCTGAGGGCCTCTCCGTGTGCCAAACTGCCCAGAAGCCCCCTGCACCTACAGAGGGCATCCTGGCTATGACAGAGGATAATGCGTGGATGCCAAAAGCTGGAGGCATCACAAAGGTTCATGGCTGCACCTCTGCAGTTTGGTGAGTTGCCTCAAAATAGCTGCTACATGAGGGGTGCACTCCACCTTCCTTTTGCAGTAATGACACATGGACAAGGACTTTGCTCATAAGATAGAGAAAGGCAAAGCCGTTTATTGTTCAGTCAGAATTCCCTAAATACCAGCACCCAACAGGATATCACATCATATAAACAGGAAATATGTTCCCCACAGTGTCCCCCAATCACCTGGGGTATTACACAGATTTTACCTAGTATGGTAATAGGCAAACAATGCCCTATAAGGCCACAAACTCCAATGAACACTTCTCATAGGCCCAGTCTGTCCATAAACACACAATCCTCTCTCAGTCCGTCCCCGGTGACCTGGATGCACTCCCAGGGTCACCTCCGGGCCCAGGACAGAGGCCCTCTCTCTGATCCTCAGGGCCTGTCTCTCTTCCAGCACATAGTGCACCCCAACACCTTCCACCCACAGCTGCCCCCAGACTGCTGCCTGCAGAACACGGAGGAGGGCTGGGAGCCTGTTCCTGCCCCATCCGAGCTCAGGGACATGGGACCTTGTGTAGCTGCGAGGGCTCCTGCTCTGATCCGAGTCCTCGGAGCAATTGCCGTGCCTGCCACATCACCCCCTTGCAGGCATATGCTCCTGTTTGTGCTATGTCAAAATATGCTTTAAAGCCCATTTCAGCAGCAAGCTCACTTAGTTTCCTTGCCAGGAAACGTTAATTACTGTGGTGAAGTCTTCTGTTTTCTGTGGCACAAAAAAAAAGAATTTACACCACTGGAGAAACACACTTTTTTTATTAATAATCAATAAAATCAAATCAATACAGCATATAGTATACAATATCAAAATGAAAAGCTCTTGTTTTTATACTTGAGCATCCCTAATAAAATTCCACTGTTGATTCAAGCATCTTGTCTATTCCAATCTAATGAGAAGCTGTCAAGTTTCTTTTTAGCATGTTGGAAATGGCTTAAAAAGGGCTGTCCCAGAACTTGGCAAAAGAATGCAATAATTAACCCCCAAGCTGAAAGTCAATATGATAATGCAAATGCTGCTGCATTCATCTCTCTGCATTGTGTCACCTATGCACCTGGAAGTCCATGGAATCCATTTTGAGATGGAGGTTAGCTTTTATTTATAGCTGTAATTAGAAAAACACTAGCACTAATGGAGACTGCTCCGTTGCTTGAACGTGTCACACAGAGTAAATTCCACAGCAATTTTTGCATTTTAGCAGGTCAAAGAGTAAAACAAATTAATTGCTTCATCCTGGGACAACCTGTTTATTCCTCACAATCTGATGATTTACTGGAATATTGATTTCAAAGCTTTTCAGGGAAAATTCCCTCTGTTGTTTTTTCTACCACCACTCCAACTACACGAGGTGCTGCAGAGCCTGGGAAGGCAGCTGCTGCCACTCATCTCATGGTTCCTGGGCTCCCCTGCAGCAAGGGCCAGGCAACACCAACATTTTCAGGCGGCTGGAGTCCCACCACGGAGGGGACAGAAGCTCTGGGATTTGCTGAGCAGTGCCCCAGGTAAGTGCTCCCCAGCCCACAGTGGGATGTGCCAGGCACAGCACTGAGGAGCACTTTGCCCTTTACAGCACAAGCTCCTGCTGTGGTTTGCACATTTCTGAGCGCATCCACAATGGTCACAGCTGATTTTTAGGAGCTAGCCAGAACAGAAAGGAACAAGGTAACTTTAATCCTGGTTGGATGGGCAGATCACCATTTCCTTTCCACAGACAGAACCACCATGGGTTTGAGTTTGATGTGTTTTTTTTTAACAGTGAATTGATAGATGGTCCTTTTAAATGTGTGAAATGATCCAGAGATGACAGTAGGTTTTTCAAAGCCATTAGACAACTTGGGTAGCCATGGCAGTGGGCTGGAAGGACAAGTGTCACTGAGATAAAAATGCATTAACTAGATTAATTTAAAAGGGATAGAGAACTCACACAAAACCACCAGAAACTCCTACTTTGTTACAGTGGTACTGGGAATCTAGACATGATAACTAAGAGAAAAAAAAAATAAAAAAAAAAAGAAAAAGACTTAAAAGTTTTTGCAGATTGGGATATTTGGCTTAAATTGCCTTTAGAAATTCCAACGTGTGGCAATATGCTACTGAGATACTGAAAAATATTGTAACCTGTTGTCTGTACATGGCACCTGTGTATGCAGCAGTGTTCCCTGCTGTAGCAGGAGCTGTGGTGTAACCACCATTTTGTTACCATGATGAATGAGTTTAGGGTTTCTCACTACTACAAAATATACACTAGTCCATCCTGGGGTTTGTGTGTGGTGTAAAACTTTTTTTTAAGTTCTGTTCTCTGTGTGGTAAAACATAACTGCTCCTGAATGACTTTCTGATGCCTGTTCCAAGCTAAAACAAGCCCTGCAAAGGGAGGATGATTATTTGCATTATATAAGTCTTTCAGACTCTTGAAATATAGGTCTTAAACGTATTATTAACTTCAGACACATTAGTAAGTCCCACCAAAGTAAAAAGGATGTGCTTTAGGGCACTGATGACTATCAGCTAAGAAAAAAGCTGAGAGATCTTGTTTCCTTCACAAGGGTAATTGATTACTTGTGGAATAACTTCTCTCAGAAACTATCACTTGATCTGCATTTGAAATGTATAAGGAGTGAACTGTATGTTAGTAATCTCCTCCTACTGCAGAATTGATGAGTTTCAATAACACTCTAGTATTTTCAAATAGAAACAGATGTTCTGTTGGACATCCCCCAACAGAAAATCAATACTAGGTGAGCCATAAGTAGTCCTTCCCTCCGAGAGGGCTCCACTGTGACAGCAGTGCAGGAATTAACCCACCATTGGTCTGGACTACCACAGTGACATTAAGAGTAGAAGGTTTTTGGGGCAGGCTTATTATATTCCTACTATTTGGAAAGCGAGTAAATTAGATGCTTTGTATGCCCTCCAGAGGAGCGGTGCTCTGTTTTGCACCTGGAGCTGAAGTAGGCTGCCTTTCAGCCATTAGCACGTACTTGTACTGCATTTCTGCGTGGATGAACCAGGTAGAAATGTAGTAGAGAGGCTCTGAAGACACACATCATAAGATAGGACCTACCCCAAAGATCTGACTATTTATCTCAGCCTGACAAAAGATGGCTAGGGTAAGAAGCAGGGATAAAGCAGTGATTTTGCTTTTATTCAGAAGTTTGTGTAGAGTAAGAAGTAGAAATCATGTTTTTCAAATGTTAAAAACACATAAGCACATTCAAAGATCTTTTGGAATAGAAGATGCTTTTGAGGCTTTAAGTATTTCACTGGTCCTCTCATTCAGGTAACAGCATGGGACCCTGTGAATGTGTAAAGGGGATTTTCCAGTGGTGCTCCTTACTTTCTTTTAATGAATGTCTTGACAAAGAGAGAAATATTAGATGCAAGCAAGCCCTATGGTTTTGATTGTGGTTAGTCTGACGGTTCTGGTTTGCCTTAAGTGGAAGCTGATGAACAATGGTTTAAAAGGAGAAAGGAAAACAGCCTCAGCACTGAGGTCAGCCAGCCACTTCCTACATCCAGCTGTTTCAGTTTATTTTTTTAATTAAGTTTGGCTTAAATTAATGATGACAGTTTAAAGAGAACTCTTTCACCTATTTAGCTTACTTTACATCTGAAACCAAGTCCCTTCTGTCCAATCGCATTTTGTTACAAGATTTGCAGTTAGGTTCCTAAGAGTCCCTGGTTTCTCCCCACTTTATTTTGTCATCTCTCTGCTCTGCCATTGCCCTCTGCCCTTTTGTGCCCTTTCAAGGGAGGGCTAAAGCTATTGCTGCTGCGGTATGGAAACAAAGTGCCTCCTAATTGATCGTTAATACTGCTGGAGTGTGAGGATGTTGGGAATTGCTAGATCAAGCCCATTTACTCCAGCTTCTGGGTCAGCCCTTCAGAAGGTATAAATCAGCATTCCTTCCTGCCTCCTTCACAGCTCAGTGTAGGTTTGCACCATGGAGGAGCTGGCTCAGGGGCTCTGCTCTGCACAAGCACCAGATCACTGCTTCAGAATAGTGGGGTAGTTTGTTTCCAGAAGCCTGAGAATTAGCAACTCTAGTACTGCTATAATTATCAGCATTTTAGGTGATGGGGGAGAGAAACAGAAGGCTTAATTTTTCAGAAAAAATACAGCTTAAAACAAGAAATTTTTTAATCCTGTGAGATGCCACAGAGTGACAGGAGTGGGCACAATCTCGATGGCTTTTCTAAGCCAGTAGAGGCCCTGTTTTTTAACGAAATATCATCTCCTATAGGGGTTTTGGCTTCATTAATATGGGGATTACTTAAGCCCCTCACAATTATCAGTTTAAACCTTCTCTCCAGACTTGGCTACTTTTCTTTCACTATTAGAGCAATTTTTTTTTTTTTTTGACTGGGAGACCTCGCCCTAGTATTTAAGGTGAGAGCTGATGACTCATAACCAAAATAAGAAATGAAGTGCCACTCCTTATACTTCTCCCCCTGTGCTAGGAAAGCAGTAGGAGTTGCATCATCACTCATTGCAGAGAGAAGTGTGATTGCTTTGGATGGCAGCCCTCTGTAAATAGTGAAAACCTTGATGATTTCTTAAATGAAAAAAAATCCCAGGGCCTCAGTGGTACTAAATTTGGCAATTCATACAAGGCTACCCAGGGAACTGCAGTCTTGAGGAAGCTGGCAAAACCAGACAGACTTGTGGTGGTTTGGTCATTCATCGGTTAGAACCAGATTGTGTCTCATCCACCTCGCCCTTCCCAGTGAAAGTGAGCAGAGGGAGGGCTGCACGTAGTAATAAGATAATGACAGGACAGTCCCACTCCTGACCCAAATCCCTGACAGAAATCAGCCTGTGCTAGGAAGAATGACAGAGGATGCTCTTCTGGGTGAGTCTTTCACTTTTTTGCAATATAGTTCCTAAGTTACAACTCGGTGACAAATGTTTTGTGATGCCTCATTATAAGAGCATTGCACATTTTTGCCATCACACATGTTCTTACTGAAATGACTATACAGCAGGTATGAGACCAAATGCAGTCTGAAGGTGCTAGGTGAAATCTATAGAAGTTTCTGGGCCAAATTCAGTTAAGATAAATAGCTATGTATTGACAAATTAAACTGTCAGAAATCGAGATGAATGGCAAAGAAATTTGTACTTTATGTCCATATAAGTCATGGGTCTAAAAACAAAAAGTTGAGAAAATGTCCCTATCTCTGTCTGCTCTGCTCCAAAAGTACTTAAATTATCTGGTTTACTTAGAATGTCTTTTTCCTCCTTCATTATTAAAATATTTAACTCAAGTTTTAGACAAAAATAGAAGCATTTGAAGAATGCAATCACATGTTGTTTTCTTCCAAGAAAATCTGCAGAACCTACTTCACTGAACTTTGCACAAATTGTGAAAATTTACAATTAACTTTGACATTGAACTATGGGTTTTTTAACGTTCCTCTGTGATGAAAGTCTCTTCACTTGAAAAAATTATCCAGCTGTATTTCTGGTCTTTGTCTAAGGTGTTAACAGCCAGACACTAGCACCTTGTTTTCAATTTTTCCTGTCTTGGAGACACTACTTACATTTAGGCTTTTCTTTTACTGGCAGTAGCTACAATGGTCTAGGCTTTAATCGCCAGCAGCTGTAGAAATGAGAATAGGGTTGGAAAAGCAAACGTTGTCCCCTTGAAGATCAGTTCAATTCACATCTGCATGTGCACTTTTTTCCTAGTATTACGCTCCAATTTAGTAAGGTTTTATATACGTTGGGAACTCATTCTTGGCTCTCTTCCCACCTTTGAGTTAAAATCATGTGTAAAATACTTATTGTGCAGGGAATAGTGATGTGAACTGGGAAGAATATCTTTTGTCTGGCTTATTTCAAAGTAAAATTATACAGAATTTAGCTTATTGTTTTGCAGAGTCATAAACCTTCACAAAACTCCTTCTGAAATCAACCAGACTAGTTGTGCTAGCCAAGACAAGCTGATGCAGGAGTCTAACAAAAATCCAGCTTGATGTGATATTTAATATCCAGCTTTTCATGCTGTAGCTGGATGGTACAACAGAGAGGGGATTTGCAGGCTCTGGACCACGGAAAAATCTATCACTTCCTGATGTCCATCCCACCCTTCTGGCAGAAGTTACTGGAGCAGGGTGGCAGAAGGGATAGTTTCCCTGCTCTTGGGCCATCCCAGTTCACAGCACGTGGTGTTTTCATTCCAACATCTATTGATTTCAATTTATGTTAACATGCTGGGCTGTGAGCTGCAGCAGGAGGGATCTCTGGTTCATGACTCCTGTCGGGTCCGGAAGAGCTGAGGTTATCACCTCAGCAGCAACCTCTTTAGCCACCAAAGTTGAAGCTGATTCAATCATGAATCAGTGCCCTTAATTAATTCTCCTTTATAAAAGCCCAAAGCAATCATACTGATGTCAATGAAAAAAGTCCCAGATGAGAGTTTGATTGTTTCCTCAATATAAATAAAAAAAGTAGTTAAAAAGCTAAAACCCAAATGGCTCCTTGGGGGAATGGATTGGGTCATTAATATATCACACACATATGTCAAAAATCTTGTGCTAACAATTTAACCTCACAGCTTCTTAGGACAAAAATAATTACTAGTCTGAAAGAATGACTTACCTTCTCAGAATTCCTTTAAACCAAATTGCATTGGTTGAAATGTAAGAATGCATTTTAAGTAAGAAAAAGTATGCCCCCAATGAGTTCAACTACACTCCCATATTTTTATGCATTGAGGTTTCCCTTCTCTAAAATAAACAACAAGCAACAACAATTCACCTCACACGGTGGCCATAAATAGCTCATAAACATCACTGCTACCGACCAACTCTCCCCAGTCTACATCTAAATAAAGAAATATGTCTTTTCTGTAGGTCTGTGTATCTGGGTAGATCTCTCTACTTGACATAGTCTTATTTCTTCTCAATCCTGCGTATTTGAGACCTGTGAAGAGATATGCAAGCTTTAAAGGACTGCATAAAATTTTGGTAGAGACTAAATTCTGGAGAGTGCTGTGGTTAGGTCAATATTGTTTTACTGTTCAGTGCAGACATATTAAAAGAGGTTGGAAAGGAGAACTGCTGTTCCAGAAAAAAAAAATCTTACTTTGCTCCTTGGATGTCCTTACATCCCCCTGGCCTCGTTAGAATATGTCTGCAAACACTATTTCAATGTGCAAGGGCTTGGTGCAGGAAAGGGCTGAGGGAGGTATAAGCTGGAAGAATTGATCACAATGAACAGGAAAAAGCTCTCACCCCATCCCGTCCCAGGGGATCACACCAGAGAGGGAAGCTAGGACCACAGGTCAATGGGGTTGCACTGAATCATATCTACAGCTCTGGACTTCAGTTCTTTGGAGGGGATTGGCTGTGTCAAGACACATAATTGTGGGCCTCCCCAGTCTGTCCAGGGAGAACACCAGTGCCCTCACCACATGTACGTAAATCAGACACTTGTGTTGAGAGTGCCCACAGTGATAAGGTGCACTGACAGCCACCAGCATGACACAGAAAGCAGCCTGCTTCCTTGGGGAATGTTGTGTGGCATCAGGAGCTGCGGAGGCACTGGAGAGCACAAACCCCAGTGAGGTACTGTTTGCTCAGCCCCAGGTTAGGGAACAAACCTTGATGTAACCCAAGTTCTTTTATCTCTGGTGTGGTGCCTGGGAGTGAAGCTGTCCCCTCTGTATGAGCTTCATCTCCATGAAGGAGTGCAGTAGCGAATGTGTGTAGGGGTGGGGGCAACTGGAGAAACCAAGTCTAGGACCAGGACAGAGTCAAGCAGGTGCAGGGCCCAGATGCACACTCAGAGGGAGCAGCTTCACTGCCGTGGGTTGATTCCCACAAATATCTAGGGGATCCCTGGCACTTGGCAAGCAAGTGATGGTAAAGCAAGTTAACTGCTGTTTGAAATCTGATTTGTAGCTTTTTCTCTCTTCCTTTCTTTTTTTTAATAACTGTGCTTCACTCTGACACCTGGGAATATTTGTCTTGGTAATGATTAGGGAATAAAACCTCTGGCAGCAGGATTCTGCAAAAGGTGGGGGGGGCAACCCAGTTCTCATGCAGCAGCCTCACAAGCCTGGTTTTCGTATAGCATAGCTGGATGTTTGAGTGAAAGCAAAATAATTCTTCAAGTTCAAACTAGGGCATATTTAATCTTCTTTGGAAGTAACAACAAAAAATAAGCCAGTGTGCTTTGAAAGAGAAATCTAATAGAAGTAGATGAGCCCACGCCAGTCAGCCCTGCTGAACCTGGCCACTGCTGTGCTGCACAAACACATTTTGTCCTGGGAGAGCGGCCGGGAGCACGGCTGTGCCTGTTAGTTGTGAGCAGAGGCCCTGCTGAGACACAGCCAACAGGTTGCGGCAAACAGAGATACATGGAAAAGGTTTAACAGTGCTCAAACTGGGAGGGGAAAAATGTCCTGTAAAACAGCCTCAGCCTGGTCCACCTGTAGTACAACTGTGGGTTCATCAGCAGGCCTCTCCCACAGAGGCAGGGCACTGGGTGCTGCCAGTGCCACTCTCCTTCTGTGCTGGATTTTCACCATTTATAGAACCCAAACTGAAACGTTTTTGGCTGTCAGCTTGGCACGAGGCTGGGACCTGCCAGGGACAGGGTAACCTCGAGCTTTGGGCAGACCCTGCCCAGTGTACAGCCGTGGGGCAGTTGATGGTCTGGGGACACCTACCAGAATGCACAGGGAGAACAGGCAGGGATGGCATTAGCAACTGCGAAAGCAGTGTTTGGGTTTTTTTCCACTATTTAAATACAAGCTGTTAGAATCCGGCAGGTTTTTTACAGAATGTAGGTACATGCACTTAGGGGACAACTGCATTTTAAGCCTCTGCTTTCCCTGCAGTAAAACCACCACTGAAAACTCAGCCCAGAGCCAGTGCTGAGCAATTTCTCCCTGAGGAGGGGCGGTGGGGCTGCCACGGAGCAGCTGTGAAAATCCCTCTGCAGAACCACTGCCGTGTCCCCACGTGAGAGGTGGGAGACTGGGAACCAGCCACAGCTTTGACACGACTCTGCTGAGACTCTGCTGATATGTCCAGGTCTAGGGACATGGAATGAAGTGAGAAGCTTGAGAGCAGGACTGTGTCCCAGCCATCCAAGGGACATCCAAGGGACATCCACAGGCTTTGCCAGGGTTCCACCACTTTGGAGATGGGGAGCCCAGGCTGTGGGCTGCTTTCCAGGAGATAACAGCCCCTGGCACCAGCTGCTCCCCAGGGATGTGGGTGTGCAGGTCCTGGTGGGTGGGTTTGGCCTCCAAGGGCTGCTGGTCACATAAGCACAGTCTACAGCAGAGAGCTTTTATAAAGTATTTACAAAATGGGCAGGTGCGGGCTGGGTAAGGCATGGGTGAAATGCTTCCCCAGATAAACCTCTTTCTGAAGGGAAGAGTAGGGGCAGCCATGTGCAAAGTGAGGTCTGCTAAGCTCCATCTAAGAGAGAAATCATAATGCGAGCTGGGCAATGCAGACAGGATGCCAATTTTCTTTTTTTAGTGGGTTAAAATGGAGCCAGTTGCAGCAAACAACGCTGTAGATTTATTCAGCTGCAGAACTGGCACACAGCGGGTGCCTTGGAGGGACAGAGGGAAGGAGTGGAGGAAAAATGAAAAAGGCTGATGAGAGTGAGCAGCCAGGGAGAAACCTCTGGAAGGTTTGGGCATGCAGGCGGCTGCACTCATGCTTTATGTCACTGCAGAACATTAAATAAGCACTTAAAAAGATAATTAGCACCTTTTCATTGGACCAGAAATCAAAGGTGTAATTTACCAGAAGTCAGTGAACAATGTAAGAGATCTAATTTAATCACATTGCGTAGCATAGCCAGGGTGAGAAATCAGAAGCCCATCTTGGCTGAACAGCTGCACGTACAGTAAATGTGCCCCCAACAGGACAGTGCCACCAGCAGCAGAGCCACAACTGGTGCAGGTGATGAGGCCACGCAGGATATTTGTGCTACTTGAATTCTACTGCATCATTTTAATTACTTCACAGTAAAAGCAGAGGGTATGCAATATATAGAAGAAAATGCTCTTGCCTAGAAGAGGCAGCATTTTGTAGCCAAGGTTGGCATCACAGTTCAGGTGTTCTCTTCCACAGCCTCTACACAGGCTGACAGGATCAGACCATTCCAAATTTGAGGAAGATGAGGAAGAAATGGAGGTTTTGTTTTAGCATCATAGATGAAAGGTGATCTTTCAATATTCAGATTTCAGTTTAGATCTGGACTGCCCAGTCTTGCCTTAAGGCTTTGGAATGGATGATTCAGCTTCCTTCTACTTTTGGTATCAAATGAAGTGTTCAAAAGATCAATAAAAGAAAAAAAAACACTATTAAATTTTAAGTGCCATATAAAGAAACTCAGCTTTAACTCAGTTATTTTTCAAGCCATAGCTACAGCACAAGGCATATTACCTTTATTGGGATTTCTTAAATAAAAATGTTAACTGTATGTGAGCACAGTTGTAAAATCAAGCTGTTAGCTGACTAACAAAGCTGCAGTACAGCAAATCAGATTCAACATTACACCACTTAATGAGGATTAAACTTTGTCCCCTGAACACTACTGCCTTTCCCAGATTTCTGTCTTTCTTTTTCTTTCTTTCCTTTTTTTTTTTTCCCTCTTGGTAAATCTTTATGTGTGTTTCCATGGCAGCTTGGAAAACGTGGAAGTCCTAAGCACAGTGGCCAGGACTCTAGATTAAAATGGCTGATCATACTGGCCACCTTTTGATAAACACAGGCAGATCCCAGCCATCTCCCTTCCCAGGGGTTCACAGATGCATCTGAAAAGGAGCTGAAAGGCGAGGCAGGGCTGTTTATATCCATGTGCAGTTCCTCTGTTAGTGATCACAGTGAGGCCAGCAGAAGGTGACAAACCTGGAAGGGATGTGGGCTCTACTGAACATGTCAAGAGAACAGTTTCTGCTGATTTAAATGATAGCCCTGACAGGAAGATCTGACCTCGCTTTCTTAGAGATATAACCTCAAAAGAACCCACGTGTGTAATAACCATAATGTAATTGGACTACACAAACCAAAATTTCAAATTCTCAGCTTCTATTTTATCTATGGTTGAGCTCCTGTGGAAGTGTAGGTGACTGAGAATAGTCCAGACAAACAGTAATCATTGCAATTCAAGAAATCTGAAAAAGCAGTAATCAAAGTAGTAAGGTGGCAATCCCTAGCAAATACAGTTTGCTTAAAGAAAATTCAAGCAAGAAAAGTGTGTGTCTTTACTGCAAGACACTCTGTCAACTCAAATAATATATTACCTGGCTCCTAATTATTATGTCTAATTATAGATTGGCCTAAGCACATTGGCAAGGGAAATATGTTGTAAAAGGTATGTTGAAATATTACTGTGCTATTGTTGAGTCAGCTCCTGGGATATGAGGCATTAAATATCAGAATCTCTGGCTGATTTCAGTGTTTCTGTGTTGCTTAACCACACTGTTAAGATGTATTGTTGCAAACTTCTCCTTGCTGGTTAAATTTAGCTTCTCTGTTCTCCAGGTGCAATCTGATACCTCCTAGAGAACTGTCTTCCCCATTCTTGCACTTCTCCTCTACCAGACATTTGTTTCCCCAACTGGCCTTATTTATTTTATATATATATTTTAAATCTATACTATAAACATTGATAATTTCAAGTTTCACTGTAAAACTACCTGTGTTGCTTCTTGCTTTGTACTGCAGCCTGGTATCACTGTCTTGCAACCCCTACTATTCCCGTGTACGTTTTGTACTCTTTGTCAGTGGATGTGATACACTGCCCCCCATATTGTATATTATCACTGAACAATATCCTACAAACCACTTGAGAGATTTGGACCTTGAAGTTGAGTACACATTAAGTGAATTAGGATATTGGGCCACAGGGAAAAGATATTTGGACATCAAGTATAGAAAAGAAAGCCCTGGAATGGAAGAATTATTTTTCACTATATCTGTCCATGGTCTGGTAACAGGAGAAAGTCTGACATAGGCACCGTGTATCAGCACCCACATAAAATATATGATGGCCTTTCTTAAAAAAAAAAAAATAATTAAAAAGCAGTGATTAAATGTTAAAATTAATTTTTCTAAGATTTTCTTGTTAAAATGGGGGGAAGGGCCCTAAATCATAGCATTTATTAATTTCTAACCACTATTTTTTTAAAGCAATTCCCTTAAAACACCTCTGAAATTACTAATCTCCTAGAGAGTTTCAAGGAATTACACAAAAAATTACTTAAAATAACCATTTTACAGTCATAGGGTCACTTGCAATGCAATTCCTGTTTATTTTCTCTCAGTTATGATCACATACTGCACCTGATGACTGTACCAGAATGTACAGTGGGCTCTACTGCCAGAACAGCCTTATACTGTGAAGGGTTGGGTAAGGATGAGCCAGGAGGGCATAGATGTGATTGACATGACTGGTTCTTTAATATAAATCTTTACGAGTAATTAACAGGCTGAATTTTTATCAGAAACCACAAGTATATTTGCATATGGAAAACTAACATAGATGGAACAAGCAGATTACGGCACTATTGATGTCCCCAGTCTTGGGACATACACAGAATAGACGTTAAATCTATTCTTAGAAATGTAAGAAAACACCTTGATTTTGCTGTTTACACCAATCACACAGCTCTGCACAGCATGGCTGCTGGTTTTAGTGAAAAAAGAAAGGAGAATCTCGACTAAGTTCAGGTTGTTTAGTCTGAATCTGGTGCGAAAGTCTGAGGGAGTGTGTTCTGTCCTTGGAAAGTCTGCTTTTATCTCTTTACGCAAACACTGGATCTCTCCATTATAAAGGACCCTGATGCTGTTTTCTCCTGCCTCAGCTTCGTACTAAAATGTCTTGAAGTTCAAATACTCTGTGATGGACTTTAATTGATTTCCAGTCAAGACTTCTTAAATCATGTTTCTGAAAGATCCTCTTATTATTGGCAGGCTCTTTTCCCCATTTTGACTAGTCTATGCTTCTTCAGTTCTACAGAACAGGGAGCAAAATATATTTACATGCAAAAGTTACCTGAGGCAAAAGAAACCAGAGGACAAAGCCAGTTGCAGTGGAGCCAGCACACTATGGCTGTGATCTCTGAAGTGCTGCAGCCAAAGAGACTGGCAGGTGCCTCTAAATATAGACACAGATATTAAAATGTTAAAAGTACAATACACAGAAAGCAAAGTGAGGAAAATTAGAAGTTTCAAAGAGTGCCTTTCTTTTTTTTCCCTCGTACATGCCGCAGCCACAGCAGTCTGGCCACAGACCTGTTTGAAATTTATAAAGTTCAATTCGGTCACACGCCACAGAAACACTGAAGACAAAAACCCCCGCACAAAACCTGTTCAAATGGTCTGCTGTGTGGTACTTAAGGCTGATGAGCATTGCATGTAATGATGGCTTTGGGTCTTCTCCTGGGGGCCTGGGTCAGACCTCTCCTTACATTAAAGAAGAACATTGTCCCCAAGTCCATGGTCTGTGAATTGGACCCTTAGATGTCAGTGCAGGTAAAATTTTCAAAGGGAAAGGACTCTGGGGAGAAGAGCATTTATTAAACCTCTTCAGTTCTTCATTCTGATAAAGAACAAATCTTCAATGTAATAAAAAATAGTTCAATCTTTTGAAAAGATATACCAGCACAATCTCACTTACTTAGAAGTTCAGCATATTAGCTGCTAAAATGGATTCCAGCAGCCCTCCATACATTTGTCCAAAATTTCCAAAACTTGCCTTCCCAAGCACCAAGTTAGGTTCCATACTGAGGAAATGTATATGCTGTTACACTTCTCTAAGCTGCCAGCAAAAGTTTGTAAACCTAGTTTCCAGAGCAAACTCCTGGACAGAGAATGCTATGTCCTGTTCAAAAAAACCCCACACATTGCCTTCTCTTTAACAGAGAAAAATTGGAAATGGACATGATTTACAGCAAATATCCTAACCTGTTTAACCATAATTTTCAGGAGGACTTCAAGGTCATAGCACCCCTCCACCCCTGCCTGACAGTCAGGACTTGAGCAGTGAGGAAAGCCCTCATCCCGGCTCTCTCGTGCAGTGTGGTCCGAGCAGTGCTGCTGCCTTGGGGCCAGCATTAGCCCCGGGTGGTCTGCTCTGTGTCCCGCAGGATAATGCTGAGATAAAGGCCTGTTAATGTGTCTGTTTCCATGGTTCCTGGAGCGGTGCAAAGTTAGCAGGGATGTGGGGAAAACTTCTATGCTGCAGCTGTACAGGCAGTAGGAGGAAAGGAACTGCTAGGAATGATCATAAAGTGGGATAAGAATAAGACTGTGGAAGTGGATGCTGTTGTCAGAGAGCACGTAGACCTGAGCAACTTCGGTCTGTGTGGGGCAGTTCATTTCTGTGAGGTTCTCCCTTGCAAACAGGTAACGCTTTGTGCATTTGGGTATTTCAGAAGTGCTCTACATTAGCTTAAATCCAGCACTGACTCTGCAAGGAGTATGAAACTGACATTGATTTCCAATTCATGTCATTAATATTTTATCAGAACGTGGCCAAGCATCTCCTCCAGACTCGCTTGCTCATTGCATCTCTACTCCTAGGGAGGAGTAGAGATTTATTTTTATTATTTTTTAAAAAGCAGGACCCTGCAGAGCAGAGACCACGGCTGCTGTATGAACAGAGATGGCAGCACACAGATGGGGAGTACTCCAGAACACGTTCAGCAAATCTCAGGGAAGCTCCACTTCATGGCAAAGACACTCAGGAGACCTCATGCATGGCTGGAGAATACATGGAAAAACACAAACTATCACAGTATGAACCGAGATTTCTTCTGCAATAGTGCCTTAGAGGGAATTACAAGCTCATATTGCACTCACCTTGCTTAGAGAAAACCTTTTGATCCCGGGATAGATACTGGCAAAACAGAGGCACCGCCAGCAGCAGGTAATGCATGTACTGTAGTCTCATGATTGTAGCACACTATGGGAGTCTTAGAAATGCTGGTCCAAAATAAACAGAATGTAAAGAAAATGAGAACAGGACCATCTCTGTTAAAGAGAAAGTAGAGCCTTTTCCCAAGAAGGAAATTATGTCCTTGCATGAGCCCCAGCCAGAATGAAACGGCAGAATGAAGGTCTTATTTTGCGGATTTTACTTTTTTCTGCACCATTCCAAAGACACCAGATCTTCAAGAAGGCAATCTAAAATTTTCAAAATATTATTCCTCACTACCATTTCTCAACATTTCAACTAACCTAAAAGATAACAGTACTTCTGTGAAACCTGTATTGTGATTTTTTTTTCTTCTCTGATTGAATATTTTTCAGTGAAATAGAGTGAAGCCTGACGAAATGCAATAGTAAAATGCACATATTAGAACATTATGTTTATTTCATTTAGGAATCCTAATTTCATTTAAAAATCAGCATTGGTAGTTTCATTATATTTAAAAAAAAAAAAATCAAGGAAACTGTTTCCTAAACTGTATTTGTTTCCTAAAAGTACAGATAAATGCTGTGTGAGAACTCCTTAACACTGAAATGAAAGCTGTCAGAGGAGACAAACTATCTTGAAATCACAAAATAACTTTTCTTATCTTATCAGACACCACCACACAGAGACTGTTTGAATTTTATACCGCTGTACTGCTTACAGTTTCCACAACTGTAGATCTTATGAGTGACAAGTGCAGAGTTAGGCCAAAATTACAAAGGTAGCTGGAGACAGACCTTGATGCCTGGCAGCATTTAAAGAAATAATTGGTTTTAGTGTCTGACTCCCAGTGAGTTGATTTGTCATTTAAAGCAGGGAAGGAGGAAGGGACATGTTAGAAGTTAGCAATCCGCTAATCCTTCTGTGATGACAGAATGGAGTTGAACAAACCATCATAAAAATATTACAGGTGAAATACAGGATTTTGCACGGCAGAATGTCCTGGGCAACAGGGAGAGGGAGGACCAGACTTCTTTGTTCCATTGGGGAAGTCCCAGGTCCCAGTGAAAATGACGTTTTTACCAGTTTTTCTGCTTTTATTTCAGAGATTTCTCTTATGCAGCCTCCATCTCACATAGGTACTAACCTTGGTGTGAAGACATGTCAAGATGCACCTCAAAAGAATTTACCAGGTTCATCCCAGCACCACAGCTGTTTATGATATGATCAACTTCTGCATGCACAAACGGTCGTGTATAGTGACATGCTAAAAGTAGTGACCCTACCCAAAGCAATTTAAAATACATCATGGGTATAGCAGACTGAGAGAGCACAGCAGAATAATTCTCTGGTTTCACAGTTCATATATATGCAGCTCATTCATGTAGTATTTGAGGTTAAATTGGAGTCATTAAGTCAGATCCACACCTATTTGTTTCTGTTCTGAATTTGGCCCAACTATATTCAAACACTAAAAATTAAATATTCTGATAGCAAATATTTTCAGGAAACTTAACCTTGTAAGTGCAGGTAGAAGACTGGGAGAAGAAGAAATCACTCTGAACAGTGCCAGCAACATGATTCACTCAACAGCTGAAAGGCAAAGTAATAGCAATGAAAACATCTGGGACAATAACTAGGAGAGTAAAAAATTACGCATATTTCCTTTGCTCCATTTGGTCAAGATTGGAGTAAACTTGGAAAATGAAAGTGGTGTAGTGCCTGGGGACAGTATATACCAGGATGGCTTTGCACATAGCATACACACAGCATAGTATGCAGAGGACTAACCAGAAGGCCTATTTATTTAAAATGAAATGGAGAAAATTAACCTATCCATTAATCATCACAAGCACCATGACTGTACAGGCTAAGTACCACACTAAATGACTATTTGCCTGCCTACAAGTGCAACCGCCATAATTTTAGCCCTGGTAGCATGCTGGAAGAGTGCATACTTCTTGCTTTCTTCTTGGAAAAGAGCTCTTATAATCTGCATTGGTTGCACTTTCCTACTTTGTAAATAACGGTGCCTCCAAAAGCTTTACAGCAGATGTACTTGAAAGGTATTCAGAGAGAGCTTGAAATTGCAGTTCGCTTTAGAACAGAAAAAATTGCCTTCCTTCCTGGCCTTAAACGAGCAGGAGCTTTTTTCTACATTTCCCTTCCTCCATCCTCAAAGGTGGGAGACTGACCCTTGTCCCTACGGACCCCACTCAGTCACTGGCACTGGGAGCTGGTGACTGCTGCTCCCCAAAAGACTCTGGATCATGGCAGTGCAAAGGAAAAAACCGCTGAGCTATTGATGTTATTGTTCTACTTATGCGTTCTTCTCACGGTTTAGAAAGCAGAACTAGAAGCACATGTTTATTTTTATCTCTCTATCTGTTGTGAAAGGCAGAAGCAGCCATAAGGAGTGATGGGAACTGTGATACACTGGATGAAAGGGTGTATCAGAAATGGGCACTCTCTAACTTCTTTTTTTAATAAGTGAACTATGTAACTCTCCAAGTAAAGGCATTGTTTGGGGTGTGGGAGGATTGAGAAGTGAAGACTGAGAACTTATATCTTTCTCAAAATACTCTACAAAACTCGTTTTTTCTTCTTTATAAAGAAAGAGAGAATTAGAACTGATTAGAGCAGGATAATTTGGGGGAAAAAGAAATCCCTACAAATGTGTGGATTAACTTTCTACAGTAACTTGATTCTTCTACTCCTAAAATCTCTAAGAGTTTCACAGGGCATTGAAATCCCTCTATATTTTTAATAACCATATTAATTAAATATTATAAAGTAATATCTTACGGTAAAAGAAAGATAACCACGGTCAGCTAAAAATTACCCACAAGGTGTTAACTGACTCCATTCCTCCCTTCAGCTGTTCAAGTCCACTCGGCATCTTCCTTGGCAAAAGGCTTATTCCCGTTTTCCTCACAGCCTGCCTGTGACACAGCAAGTGTTCCGCCAAGAACAAATAACCGTGCACAGTGGTGGCTGTTCTGATGCACAGGGCCAGTGTGGCACAAAAACATTTCTGTTACAGCCTAGGATTTGTCATGCGAGCATAAACCTTTGTGTGGAGAACTTTATCTATGCTTAGTGTGAGCGTGTAAGGCAGACATAAGTAAATTAACCAGCACAAGACAAATGTCAGTGAAGTTAGTTTAAGAAATTTAAGCTGATCCAAAATGAAACACGCTCCCTTTGGACTTGCCTGCTGTAGGATATTTGTGTAGCAGATTTGCATCTTAATTTTAAAACCAAACTTAAATGTTACTTCCTCTTTGGTTTTTCCTTTTGCCACAGACTTCAGCAGGCAGCAGAGAAACCCCCAGCAGCCGTGACCGTGCCTTGCTCGGGCAGCTGAAGAGTTTGCCTGTGCCGGGGGGGCTTTGCCCAGTGCACTGCCACTGCCACGGAACTGCCTCTTGCTATCTCTTGAACACTGGGTGTTTTATCTGCCAGGAAACAGGGGAACCTGGTCGCTCTCGGTGTGGTCCATAATGATAATAACATAAGATATAAATCAGATGAGCTTCATTTGAGTTGCAGGGAAAGGGTTATAGTTTCACTAAAGAAGTTTATTCATGCTGAGGCATTCTTGAAGATTACTCTGCCATAAGGGGGTTTACTTTATTTATGGCTCTATACCAAGAGGCTAGAAATAAAGACTGGACTGTGGCTTTGCTCCAAGGCCTCAGTATGGGTACTTCACTAGAGCAATAGAGTAGAAGGAAAACAGAACACATTTGGAAGCTCAGAGGAGAAGTATGTGGAAGAAGAAATTTTCTACAAGCTTATACCTGTAAAAAAAGTCAGATGCCTCCTTCTCTCTGCTCAATCACCTCAGCTGCTCTGAGCAGGAAATCTGGGAACTACAAGGACATTTAAAACTCTTCCCTCCAGCCAACCCACCTGCCCAAGTCTTACATCCTCATCTGCTTCTCATAAACTCCTATTCTGACACATACCAGGGATCATGCCTGCATGTCGGCTGCCCATGCACAGCATCCAACACCACAAAACGTCAGAGATGGTCCACAGAGCAGTTAACTTACTGCAGTGGATACACAGGAGGTTCTTTTCTGCACAAGTCAGCATGTTCCAGCTCCCATGTTTGCTCACTACATCCTGTATATTTCTGCTAGAATAAAGTTCCTCTTCATTCCAGGCAGTGGTATGAAAGGCCTCGTGGTCAGTAAAATCCTTCACAACCTGTGGGATGGTCACCACCGTTACAAGGTGCCTGAGGGACTGACCTGTCATAGTTTCAGTTAAAAAGGAAAAAGACGTATCCTTCATGTAACAATGTTATAAAAGATCCCCCTTTGATGTACATGGTTTGATGAATTAAGGGTTTTCTTCTCAGAGTTACGAAGTTTAATGAATGTTTTCCTGTGTAGCAATAGCAGCAGTGTTAGGTTAAGTGCTGTTAGCTGCCTTTACAGGCTCAGAAGTAAGAGAATGGCATAAAACTTGATGCACTACACCACAGACTTTCTCCTCTCCCAGCATGCTAACTATTGAATTATTAAAGACATGATGGGATTTATTGTTCACATTCCATTATGAAATGCAATGTGCTGAAATAGGGCTGACCTTGAGGTCTCTTTGCCAGTTCCAGATCCGGTTTCTTCTGGTTGTCCACTGCCAGATAAGTTATTAAAGTTGTCAGTGGTGCCTCAGAAGGCAGGTCTGGGCCTTTCTTTCAGTAAGGATATGTGTTTGTGACAGGAATCGTCTGACCCTGTAGAAAAGCAGTAGGTGAGAGGGGCTTGAAGCCTCCAGAAGCCTTGGCCAGGCGCAGGCGACTCTGGGCAATGGGAACAGGAGCACTCTCTGTGCTGGCTGGAATTTCCTTTTTCAGGAGTTGCAGCTGGCACTCTGGGCCTCCCAAAGATGACTGCAATGAAGTCCTTTTTCCAGACTAAATAATCATGCTAATGTAAGCAGCTCTCTCAGAGGCTTGAATATTTTTAACAAGATTCTCTTGATTTGAATCAAACAGGTCTCTTACCTCTTCCAGAAGCACAAAAAGGCTTATGGGACTTTCAGGAAAGCAACGAGAGGAGAGATTGCTATTTCTCTTACTCTCTCCTCTGTCCCCATTCACAGATGCCTTTACCATTTTCTCTGGGTTTGGATGAACCTTCCCACAAGCTTATCAGTTTCCAAAAAATCCTCACCTGCTATGTGAAGGAGACTATCCTATGGAATTGAGCAAGTTTTGGATCAAGTCTCATGCATTTTTAAGAGGTCAGTTCTTTACCAACAAGCTTCACAAGCTGTATTTAACATTTTTCACAGCCAGTCAAGACTTCCTTGCAAAACACTGGCAAGCACAGGAGCCTCTTGAGTAAACTCAGGTCTACTAAAGGAAAGAAACTAAAGAAACTTGCAATAAAATGTTAGTGGAGATTAGGATTTAGTTTTGTACCTGGATCTTCCTCAATAACTGATAAAGACTCAGAGATGCCTCTTCTAAGCTCTTTCTTGTAGGAGCATCTGTGGATGCAGCTCTCCTGCTTCAGCAGAGGGACCTTTCTGACTGATCCTGTGCTCTGTGTGAAGAGAGACACAGAGCAGGTACATATTCCAGATTCTTCAGGTGAGCTGTGAAGCCCTGACCACTGAGGGCACTAATTAAGCAAACCACCTCTCACTTGCAAAGCATTTTAAAAGTCTTCAGTCTGGCAACTGCTGTAGTGCTCGGCATCGTAACGGGTATTGATATGAACTGCTAGGTTGGGTATATCAGATGTGTGTAACCATCTTGGTAGCTGATGACCTAAGTATTGCACAGAAGTAGTCATAGGACTAAAGCTTTTATTCTCAAATGTTAAAAGTATAAACTGGGTTCTTACCGTCTCAAATTCCTGAAGCATTGTCAAGCACTGATTTTTTTTTCACACCTCTACTGATAATGTGATTATGTATCTGCTGCACTGCAGTAAAAGGTAAAGCAATTATCATATAGTGTTTATCCTTCTGTTTTGGAGTACTAAGAAACTCAATTGAAGGGTAATCTAAATGCATGAAAGACTACTGACATACAAAATCTTGTTATCGCTTTCAGGACAGAAGGACAAAAGGCACAGTAATACATCATTTGCTAAACAGTCTGGTTTCCATGAAATCTCAAAATCTTTTTTTTATATCTAGTATTTCTGATAAGCCATTCCTTAAATCCATTCTGTTTAGCAGTTTTGCTTACATCCCTATATGTTTGCTTCTGTAGTTTCCAAGAGGCCAGTCTGCACTAACTATGGGAATTTCATCTTATCCACTATCATCAGAACCAAAACAATGATAGAGAGCCCTTTCAATTCCCTATCCCCAACAGATGTTAAACAGCATTTCTGTGTATTTTGAGGGATGTTACTTGGTGCTGATACTTGGTTTCAGAAGATGAATGCTAACCCATACACAAGATTCAATTAACATTCTTTTATGACTGCATCCATATTATTCTTAACGAGCAGACTCCTTGGTGAGAGTGAATATTTACCTCATGGCATTAAATCCACAGTTTTCTACCACAGTCATTAATGGTCATACAGCAAATGATCATCCCAACACCCTGGCTACATTCCAGTTCAAGTAATTATATTCTGCCTCTCTTAATTTCCTTTAGAGAGTAATTGGACCTGATAACAGTCTTCACTTGTTATCCTAAACTGCTCTGCAGCCTGACCACATCTCAAAGCTTCAAGGACTTAATCATAGCTCCCAATAGGTGAAATACTGATAGATGATCTCTCTGCTCACCCCATCTTTTTATCACATACAAATCCATTAATTATTGTAACACCATCTAACAAATTCAGCTCTGCAGGTACTGTAGACTATACGATTTGTATATTGCTAGCTGCCTGAAGACATAAGTCAGGAGCTTAAATGATCTCAGAAACTTATGAACTCATTGATTTTAGGAAGCTGATGATATAAAACTGCTGTACCTTTTATGCGCCTCTGACTTTGCCTACATTAGTGAGCCATTAAGCACAGTAAGAGCAGAGCACTAGGACAGTGCAGCTGGCTGTGAGGGCTCACAGGCACGTTTAGAGTGCATGTGATTTGGCATTTTACTTCAGACTGCGTTTAGTTTGATTTACTGGACTGGACATCCCAAATCCATGTGGTTTAAGTGTAGGCTATGGATCTCTTTCCTCTCTAAAGGGATTGAAGCACCATTGGTGTGTACCTCGAGTAAAACTTCTTGCTTAGTTTCCTTCACCAGGAATACGATTCATGCGCACCGAAACAGCAAATGAAACCAGCACAGGATAAATGGGAATGATGGAGAGATTTGCTGCAGAGCTGCTCTGCTCTCCTGAACGTCAGCATGGTCGGGGATCCACTGTACACTGGAATGGATTGTCATCTGTTCAAGGACTTTTAAAGGACAACAGACTGTAACATGGGACAGTCCTCTGACTAACCATGAGACCAGGCAATAATAAGGAAACGTATAACTGACTCATAATGTTCAAAAGGAAGTTTTTGGGGAGGAGAGAGGAAGAGACAAGCATGCCTCAGTAGCCTGGTGGGGGGGCGGTCTTCAGGAAAAACTCTTGAGCCCTAAGGAAACTGTTCCAGATGGCAAAGAATCTGAGAGACAAAACATGTAGGGTGTATCTGATATGTGCTGGTTTATTTTTGAGGGATTCCAGAGAGACCAAGCAAAGCAGCAGTGCCTTTGCCCATTTATACTGCAAAGCAGTTAGAACATGGAAGAACTCTCAATATGGTATGAACTGCCACAGCTGTGACAGCGGATGGGGGCTCCAGTCACTCTGTGGGGTGACTCAACAACCCAAAATACTGGACCACTTTAACATCGGGAAAAAGCAATGAGAAAAGCTTTTGCATTTCTGATTTAGTTTAATTTCAGATCCAGATCTACTTTAAAGTTATTTAAGCTTAAAATATTTCTGAAAATGTTTAATTTTAGCAAACTTCTACTAGAAAGGAAATGAAAATCAAAGAGAGGGTGTTACCACTTTTTTTTTCTCTTTGTGGGGAAAAAACCCAGCAAAATCATCTATAGCTTCTTTTCCTACATTTTTTTTCCCACAAAAAGAAATATGTCTATGCGGAGAGATTGATCCAGTCTGGTTTTTTAGTTGAAATGTACCCAGCAGTTCTCTGCATGCACCATATATCCCAGCAATTTATTACATGATGTGAAAGTCAGTCTCTCAGAAAATAAATACCTTAGAGCCAGCGGTAGCCAGCAGCTGAGGTGTCCTAAGATGAGTATTAATCTGAAAAGAAAAGGGTGACTAGCTGGAGACTTAAGAGCTGTGTTGCAGAGATGTGTGGTTCCTAGGGAAGCTCACGCTCAAATTCTTGTGAAACACACCATTTAGCACTCGCTGCTCTCCAGTCACATTCTTTTGCTTCACTGTTTATACTTACCTTCTTCTGCCTTCTGCTCTTTGCCACAGCTTTATAATTTTCAGTTTGCTTCACTAACATTAAGTGCAAACAGTGTGCAACCAAGTAAGACATGGTCAGGAAAATGACAAGGAACATGGTGTCCTAGGCCAGGTGTTATCCTGAGGAGCCAGGCAAGATTTTAATTGTTTCAATTGCCTTCTCTATATCCTTGTGGTGTCCCCTCCTGAAGATCATGAGAGTGAGGTGAAGCCGTTCTCTGTTACCCTATTACCAGATAGGAAATATCTCCCCTGCCCGGGGATGTGGGACTGGAAGGGACACCCAAGTAATCCAAAGTGACTCCTGCAAAGGTGTGGGAGATATTCAATGACAGAAGGCTCCTCAGCATGATGACTCCACATCCTCCACCATGGAAACACTTCCTCATGCTCCCCAGGATAAATAAGAGCTATAGTTTAAAAAAAAAAAGGCCAGGGATTTATGATTATCACAGACAGACAAGAAAGGCATCAGAGTACTGTGAATACCCTGTGTCACTGCAGTAACAGAGGACTTACTGAGTTAAACTTCCCAACTATTACAGACAGCAACTGTGTTCCATGTTACAGAAGAAGCAAAGGAAAATCCAGCTTTAAATGGAACAAAAGTTTCTTATTAATTCTGAAGATGTGAGTAGGACACATTGACCAGATAACTTAAGGAATGTAATGTCAGCCATATCTTGGACCAAGCAACTTCTCTGATGCAAATATATCTGCTACGAAAGAAGAGCAAGGGCAAGCTGTCCCATGTGGTATGAAATAACCTGTCCCTTGCCTCAAGAAAGGGAAGGTGAAATAGGGTAACTATACAATGAAGTGGCGCTCCATCTGCCTGTCTTTTGTCCTGCAGTGCAAGGTCTGTTGCCATTACTCCATCACAATTAGAAAAAAAATGTGCCAGTAGCATTAAAAATATGCTTCTCTCACAAACGATAGGTTACAGATAACCATGGGGAAGTGGCTGCAGTGCTTAGTAAGAGTCTTTAGCTCTGTCAAAGACACCTATGCACAAGCAACTGTAGCTGCCCATTATCCTCTAAGAGCTGTTGAAGTCCTGTCTGTATTTACAGGCTTTCGGTAACTAAACTGAACCCTGTTGATGGGGATCAGCTGCTCATTCAGGGCAGGGGTTGTGACTGGTCCTCTCTGTCACCCTTCTGAGCAGGGGTCAAGCTGTTGCCAAATTGCCACATTTCTTCCAAAAGACATGGATGAACAGATAAGGGTGAACATGCTGTTCTGTAAGTCCCACGCTGATTATTTTAATGACCATGGGCCCTTCTGGAAACCTTGTGGGGGGTACAGAACATCACAGATGTGACAGGAGCCCAGCAGCTGACTAAAAGCTGTCCTGGGGGACCCACTTATTCATGGACAGATGCATATGCTAACAACAGACATCCCATCAGCCTTACTGCCATCGCCAGTTGTAACTACGAGGACTCAAGGTAAACCCCAGCAGTATTCAGTAATTCCCAGTCAATGGGAATTGTCCTGATTAAACTAAGAGTGCAGCTCACCGAGTATTTGAAACTCCACTTAAAAGTAAATATTGACATGGTTTAAAGAGATTAACTAAGATGACTGGATTCTTGTTTAAAACTTTTTGTGAGTAAAAAGAGCCTTTTACAAAGTCTTCACAGTGTTTTGAGATGTTATTTCCTGTGATAAAATGGAAAAAGGGGAAAACTTGCTTTAGAAGTATATGAAAATCTTATGTTCCTAAACACTTATCTTTAAATGACCAACTCTTAAAATAATAGCTCTCATAAAACCACGCATCAAGTAGCTCTGTGTGACTTATTAAAGGATGGTGGATGATGCCACACTGGCAGCAAAGAGGTAAATAGATTAAATTTCCCAAACCCATATTCTTTACTGTATGTAAGCAACATGAAGTTGTCAGTCCTGAATTTTGCCTACCTTTATTTCTCCTAAGTGCAGAACATTTTGCTTCTCTTCACCAGTCACCCATGTGTACAATGCAAATGATACCTGTAGTATCAGCTACAGAAGAGATTTACAGGGAGGGAGGGAGGGAGGGATGGATGGATGGATGGATGAAAAGGGAAGGTGTGGGAAGGTGCGGGAAGGGAAGGGAAGGGAAGGTGCGGGAAGGGAAGGGAAGGGAAGGTGCGGGAAGGGAAGGGAAGGGAAGGTGCGGGAAGGGAAGGGAAGGGAAGGTGCGGGAAGGGAAGGGAAGGGAAGGTGCGGGAAGGGAAGGGAAGGGAAGGTGCGGGAAGGGAAGGGAAGGGAAGGTGCGGGAAGGGAAGGGAAGGGAAGGTGCGGGAAGGGAAGGGAAGGGAAGGGATAGGGCTTTGCCACACATTCCTGCTCTCCAGCAGGAAGACTGAGCGGTCACCCCAGAGCCCATGACTGAGCCAAAACCAGAGAGAGAGGCTTTCCCCTGCTTTGTGGTGGGATAACTCCCGTGGCAGCTCTGTGCCTGACCCGTGCTTATCTCCCGATGAGGCTGGAGCCTGCAGTTTCCCCAGAGCCGCTATCAGCATCACCCAGGCGATGTGATAGCCACAGCAGGGGAGAAAGAGCATCCCTTGCACTGCCTCCCCTTAGAAGCAGCCCGGCACCGCCGGGGGCATGCCAGCCCAGCCAGCTCCAGATGCACACGCAATAAACCACAGCATGGGCTGCTTGCTGGGGCTGGGGAAGGAGCCTGGGCTGTTAAAGAGAGGAAGTAGAGATAATAGTAGATAGATATCAATATTACAAAAGTCTTTGAAATCAAAACAAACCTCAAAAAGAGCTCCCAGTTTTCTTGCAGCAAAAATCCTAGAATTAAATCTTTGACTTGGTAAATTCTTTCTTTTAGAAAAGCAAATTTAAAAATGCCACAGTGATGAACAATGTAATAAAAAAAAAAGCCATCATATTATTCTTGAATGAGGTTTAATAAAAATCAAATAAAAGCAATTATCTGAATTTTCAAGAGGATCACTTCTTCCTTCCCTGAGGTATAAAAGAGAATGAATTCAGGAAATCATTAGAATCAGAAACTGGCGCTGCACAACAGAGCCAGTGTTTGCTGTACAAAGACAAACAGAAATCTCCTCCCAGGCTGACAGACTCCTTGCTAAAGCTGTTGGAGTGGAAATTCCACCTATAGGTGAAGAAGGGTAATTAGAGGCACAAGAATTTCTTTGTAGTAGGGCTGGCTTTTCTACTCCAGAGCAGGCTTTGGCTTTTCAAGTACTCATATTCTTCTTTACTCATACAGAAAGAAATTGGACACATCACAATGTTCAGAGCTGCCCACGGATCCGTCTAAGCAGGTACATGTGAATTAACACCCACTAGCACACACCACGTAGCACTTGCCTGCTCTCTCTTACTCCTGTGTAAATCTAGAGGGCCCAATTTATCCTCTCCTTCTGCCTCTTTCAGCCATCTCATGTGACAAAGAGCGTACAACATGCACTTCTCAGTTGGAAAGGGAAATCCAAATCTTTTGTGAGAAATGTGTTGATTTCAATGACATTTTCAAAGACAGAAAGCAGAAATGCATTATTTCAATACTCTAATTTATTTTGATAAGAGGAAACATTTCATGCTGACTCATTTCAATTTCTTTTGATTCCAATATTATGGTATACTAAGTATTGCAATATTGATATTACTGTTGAATATTTTGATGACAAGCATGGTTTTTTAAATATGCATGAGAAATCTTCAATGTGCCAACTGTTTTTTATTCACACTTCGAATGAAAACAAATTCTGAAGTAGAAATCTTACCATCCAACTAAAATGTACAGAGCTAGATTAGACATATACCACTTGGCAGTCAGACCCAAAGCAGCTCCACTGACTTCAGAGGAGGAGCTTTAGCTTGCAGCATTGTTCCAGGAGAGCAGAAGTATGTCCTCTGTGTTACCAAGCACCACTTGTGAATGGTTAAAGACCATTTAAAAGGGACAGATCTTACCCTGCTTGACTGATACTCATAAATGCTCTGACTGCTGCAGGAGGACAGCTGAAGCTGGATGCCACATTTTCACTGTGAATGTCCCATGGCTTTGCTGTACTCTTAAATCATTTAGGACTTGACTCAGTCTTACAGAAATGGGTCCTTACATATCTTGTAAAATATTGTCACTTTTCTTATGAGCCTGCATCTTGCTCTGAAGTCAAACTCTTCGTTGCTGATCTTTGGCAGCCAAACCATTGAAGAAGCAGATGCCCATTTAAAATGTACCCAGAAAAACATAACAACTGACATACAAGATTGAAGGAGAGAGACAGGGAGAAAAGAGCCCCTGATTAAAATCTTGCAACAAATTGTATGTAAATGGTCCCTCAGAGAAGGCACTGGGCTGCATGAGTTTCCCTGTTGAGCATTTTGTGTAACTTGGGTCTTAACTTCATGTCAAAAAAGTGGAATAAAACCACTGAAATGGAGGGAAGTTTGCTCCCATCGATGCCCTGTGGGATTCATTGTTCAGCTTCCTTGAAAAGAAAGCAACAGCCTTCTTGTTACATATGTTTTATAATACTTGGAGTTTAAGTACTGTTGGGCCAGACTGCCAGGTTTTTCGCACACATTTTCCCAGGAGAAACAGCTACCTTCTTCAGTAGTCTCAACAGCAAAAAAGCCTGAGAAGCACAGGGTTTTCAAATTAAAACATGAAAAATAATCTCGCTACAGGTGTCTAAATATTACATGAATTACATGAATTCCGCTCTGGCAAGATGTGTCTTCCACATTTCTGTAAAATAGCAAAAAGATTGTTCAGATATTTTAAAAGATCAGTCAATTCTCTCTACCCTTTCCTCTAGTTCAATTTAAAACAAGAGAGGATGGATGTTTCATATCAGGCTAAGGGATTGTTTTATCACTTTTTTACTTTTTCCCATCTCCATCATTTGTGACAGAGATGGATGGTTGCTCTGCTTGTCTCTTCCCCGCTCTGTAGGGCCAGACAAAGTCTCCCTTTAGTCCCCAAGGACTGATTCTAAAATATCACACAAAGAAGCAACACTGAAGAGAGGATGGGCTGCATCAGCAAGCATTGCCCATAAGTGGCATTTCTCTCACCTGTGGAACTGATGAAGCAGTATAGGGAGCATGAGAATTCATACTTTCTTCTCACTTTAGTAAAGGTGCCTGGTGATTTCAGGACTTTGATGAGGGTACCTTGTATTCCACCGATCTGATCTTTAAGTCCTACAAAGCCATTGTAGAACATAAGGCTGGAGGTGTCATTGGTCACCTGTGCTCTTCCCATCACATGAAGTTATGGAGTGAGAATCAAAATAACTTTGGTTCCTAGTTTCCATCCACAAGTTTAATTTAGTATTTACACAAAACTCATAATAGCAGCTATACAACATATGCCATAGATGCTTCCAAGTTTTGGGAATATTTCAGATTTTTAAAGATGTAGAAATAAGTGGTCTTAAAGCCACTTCTACATCTTGGGACTATTTTGATAGGGTATAACTGCTACATACCAGAAAAAAAAATCCAGAAAAGAAATACAGAAAAGTAGCATTCACAAAAATAATTTCATCAAAAGTCAGGAAGCCATTAATTCAAGTCAAACTTGCTGCATGAGCCACTGTTTAAAACAAAACAGTCACAGAAAATGTAGATTCACTAACAGGAAATCAAATGGCTGCTGTTTCAGTGTGTATACTGGAAAAATGTGCATGGATAGAGATTAAATAAAATAAAACCCCACAGCTAAAGAAATGATTACTTAAATGATTACTTTTCTGTTTTCAAATTTTCAAGGGGAAGGAAAAGTGGAACAAGTGTAATTTCACTTGGAACGATAGTGTTATTATTCTTCTTTAAAAGAACAAGCACAGCAAACAAACTACTGCTAGTACATAGCTGCCCAGCTTTGGCTCACACCAAGGAGGAATTTATGGAGCTGTGCCTGCCCTGCAAAGGGAAAGCTCCACAGCTGTTTGTAGGAGGTTAGTAAGGACGACAGGCTCAGGTGGTTCAAGTTCCATTTAAATGACGATGACTCAACACAGCGATTTAAAACATGCAGATACTCTTGCAGACTTGTTGGAACAAGGTGCTTGACAATGCAGTTTCCCTTTCAGAAACAGGTTCAGGTGCAGCTTCTGGTCAAGCATCTGCCACTGATTTTTGAGTAAATCCTGATGCCTGGATTCATGAGAATATCTTCTGTTGCTGGGTGCTTGGGTTGCAAATATCCTGTAAAGGGCAGCTTTGCTGTGGACAGGTTTGAAACAGGCATGGTTTGTATATTCCAACAGTCCCTGCTAATAACCTGCTGTGTCAGCGTTTCTTGTGTGAGGATCTCAGAGCAACCAGGTCATTTCACAAGCACCACCTGTGACGCTCATTGATACGCATATATTTGTATTTACTAGATCTACTTGTATTTAACAATGTTTATTCATATTTTTCAGGCAGGCCAAAAGAATTGCAGATGTTTAATTTCTAAATAAACTGTTTGCTAACTGCAGATATTTTCATGTCCAGACTATCAATTTGAGAGACTGTGCAGATGATTTTCAGACAAGTTGAGAGCAAGTCTTCTTGCTAAGGAATGTGAATGTCAGTTGTACCATCAAATGGCTTTTGCTTATATGATTAACCAAAACTGTTTTCATAAATTAGGCACTGACCAGAGAGATGCTTCACCAAAAAAAGGTGCTTGCACTGGAGTAGTAAAGAGTAGGACTAGCACTAAAACCTCTACATTGCCTCCTTCTATTGGTCTTAAGTGACTGTTGTCATTTCACCTTTTGATGATAGTTTTCCCATCTGTGAAATGGAGATGCTGGTACTGACCTTGCTGGTAAAAAGATCTTTGAAACATACTGGAAAAGCAACAGTGACGTTTAGGCAACATGAAGAGAAGAGCTCTGTGTTTGCACCAGGCCCGGCATCACTAGTGCTGCAGCTCACAGCTGGAGTATGAGATATCAAAAGGACATATATGGATAATATTAGTAGGTATCATGAATGCCTTCAATTCACTGGGTCTCAAAAAAATCCCTCGAGCCCAGGCAAATTAATTTTTCTCCTTGTGAAATGTAAATCTTCCCCACACAGAGGCATGAGGTTTCTCCTGTCTGTGCAAACATATTTGGGCAACATTGGGTCCAGGGGACCTTAGTGGACTGCAGGCTTACTCAGCTTGGGTAGTCCTTTGCTGGAAGCAAGTGCTTACCATACAAGTTGCCACTAGACATAAACATCTGAAAGACCTTTGGTCCTGCGTTAGCACAAGTTAAAGCTCTAACCTAACCTGGCAATGCTGCTATACAACAAAGACAAGCTGAAATAAATTCCCTACAGACACACAGAAAACATGTTGCAGCTGTAACCCACCTCGTCTGCTTTCCATTCATGCCTTCAAACCCCATATTCCACGGTTTTAGACATCCATCATCCATTATCTGAAGAACAGATGAATTTACTGAAAAATTAAAGCAAATTAATACAGCAAATCACTGTTTTAGCAATGCCTTCCTTTTTTTCAGAAAGACTCCATTTGTGCGAAAACCTCTGCTCCTGAAAGATTCTCACTTAATTATAAAACATTACTGCAAATTGAAAATTTTAAAATGACAGCTTACCATCTTTAATCCCCATCAAGCACAACTATAGGAATGTTTAACATAGGGGAAAAAAACCTTGAAGATATGCCTATTGTTAGAAACAAAGTTGAAATTACTCTGTCCCCACCAGCTTTTCTTGTTGGATTGAACCCCAACCATTAAAAGCTGTGTTTAAAATAATGTTTATTAGATTTGACCAATCCTTATCACATTGCTACATTTTCTCTTTAATTTTAGCTTTAAAAGTGAAAGAATATCCAGAAAAATATGCTGTTTTGATTGAAATGTAGTTCCGGTAATTTTTTTCTCTTATGTTAAGTAAGTGCAGAAACATTTATTAGTCCACTTCTCAGAAATAGGGACTGGGACATTTGCAGAGAGAAGGGGTTGTTTGAATTAGGTTGCTTTTTGTGGGTTTTTTTTTCTTTTTAAGCAGAAAACAATTGGCAGATTGGACATACAAAAATAAGCTTTTGAAAAAAAACAACGGTGTTCCTGACAACTCCTCCAGCCCAGGAAGTATTAAAGAGAGAGCTTGTTATTGCCCCAGCTGTGGCTGAGTAGCCAATTTGAAACAGCTGTACTAAAAGTCCTCCTGAAATTAGCAGCTGGGTATACCCCAGGGAGCCTTCGACAAAGGTTTGGAGTGCAGCTTTATGAGTGTCTCAAGTCTGTAGGCTATGGTTTGGGATCTTCTGTTACCCCAGGGGCCTGTCCTCAGTCCTCCAGGTAAGGAGTGTAGCTTGTATTGTGCTGGCCATAGTAATGGGAGGAGATACGAACAGAGAGCTTTTTGACACATCCATATGCAGTTAGATTTAAATTAGTGATGGGTTTGACTCCTAGAACTCTTCTCAAAGTTTGTTGCAAATCCTGAGGAAGTTCTCTTTTGTCTCTTGGCTTAAACTCTCAAGTTTTAGTAGTTTAAAACTCTTGTGTTGATTCTTTGTTGAGGTGTCTATGAGTGAAGGTGGGCAGCTGTGTATATGACCCAGTGAGGCTGCCACTGTGCTGTGGGGACCAACAAACACACCCACAATCACATGGGGGGTGATGGTGTACAGATTATGTCCGCACTAAGTGCAATCAGGTTGATGCTTTGTAAGTGGTCTAAGTCTTATGAATGTAGACAATTTTCAATGGCTAAAAACCCCAGCACTTGACTTGATTAAGATCTCAACCATTGTGATTTGAAAGGGAAAGCTTTTTAGTGTGAAATGCTTAGTAGTGCTCTGACTTCATAGTACCTTATGTTACCTTGCTGTGCTTCTCGAACAGCCCCTTGTGATCCTAGCATAAGGATAATGGGATTATTCTAGGGAGCTGCTCAGGTTTGCTGTCAGAGGTGATTAAAAACAGGTGAACAGCTGGAACATGCATGTCCCGCTTTGCTGGTTTTGTAGGAGATGTACCCTGTGTTTTTCCACAGCTGCATTTCCTTTACATGCCTGAAGTCACTAATGTGTAGTAGGTTCTCAAAGAGCCTAAAGGTCCGTGGGGGATGGCAGCAAAGGCTCAGCCTGGGTCTGCAGTATGGAGTGGTGGGGACGCACAGGCAACTCCTGCCTGTTGCACCAGGGAAGTGCTTGCAGGAGGGTCTGGGTGCAAGTCTGCTTTGGAAGATTTGAGGGTGAGGATAATACCCAAAGCCTTAAGGGAGGGCATAAAAGGGGGAAAACCCCAAACAAAAAGCAACTTGAATATCCAGTGTATGACTCTTGTGCTAAGACAATGCACTGTGCTGGGAGATCGATCCAAAACCAAGCAGTGCCAGGATACTTCCACTGATGTGTTCAGTGGAGTGTGATAATGTCTATGGGAGAGGGAGCAAACTGGTAATAGTAGGAGGTGATCACAACAGTAGCAAAAAGAGCACAAATTCACTTCTCCTACCTTTCACTGGTTAAATGAAGAAGCTGGGAGGTTAGGTGGATAAAGTGGAGGAGTACTTGATCTTTAGTTTTAAAGTCCATGTGTTTGGGGGTTTTTTTCTAGTTTTTTTATTTTTCAAGTCCAGTAAAAGACTCTGAAAAACGGTGCGCCTGGGTGTGGCAGCTGCATTTGATGATATAGTGTCCTCTATCCGCTTATTTATATCTAAATATCTATATTTTATTTAAGAAGTATGTTCTCCTGAGCTTCCTCCTCCCTTTTCCCACTAGGTTACATGACTGACACTTTTGCCATGACAAATCCATGAGTGTCTTAAAAATTTACCATGAAAACCCTGGAGCTTTAATTATTGTGCATTTACATAATTAGTGCAAATACATGCAATTACCATGTGTACCTACACAATTACCAGCTACAATGATGTAGTAACAATCCTTATTAAACTTTAGTGGGGGAGGGATGCATTGATTGTATGCACAAGCAACATCTGCACTACAGTCTTTCTTTTTCTTGCACTTATTTGAAATAGCCGTGAGTGTTTGAGGAGGGGGAGTTAATATGCTGAAAGCAGTGACATACAGAAAGTAGGTCAATAAGCTGTCCAAATTAGAGTTCTAGTGAGATGAAAATACAAGACATACTTCCAGCAATGTTTTCAGGATGCCATAGCTTCTGCAGTTAGTGCAACACTAACAAGTCTTGATTACGTGTGGGTTAATTACCCAAATTGTGAGGTGACTGTGCTGCATCAGTAGCTATATCCTCTATCGCATCTGTTGTTCACCTGAATAGAATTTCCAAATTTCTCTCACATCTGCACTCTTCCTCCAGTTACAAGTGTCAGCATGACTGGAGTCCTCATGACATGCCCCTTGGCTGCTGTGTCAAGCTGAATGTCTACTGCTGGGGAAAAAAAGTGTTTCCAAATTACTTAATTATATTATTTATCTTAATTAATCTTTGAATTATGATGAGGGGAATTTCAGCTCATGAACGCTTTTTCTTGCAAAACACATGCTTCCTTTATTATAGAAAGTATTTAACATAAATATCCCAAGTATTAGAAAGCCTGCTAATTCCATAGCTCTCTGGGCTCCTCTGTTCTCTAGGAATTTCAGTGGCCTTCTACTTTTCTTGGCTCACAAACAAAAAAATACAGCAAATGATGCATTAGGGACCACACCTCTTCCTGTTGTGTTCAGTTTTGCACTTATTCTCCTATTCATCTGTAAGGAATTTGTTGCCTGTGGTACTTTAGCAAGAGAGCCTTATGACGAAATTCTTCACTGCTCCTTCTGCCGTATGCAGTCCCCCAGAATAGGAAAGAAAATAATCTGCTGCTTTTTTTGTTTTGTTTCCTACACTTTGTGGACCACAGATCAAGCCTTCATGGTCTTTTGTGCCACTTGCACATATGCCTCTGGAGAGTACAGCCACATGGAAGAGAGTGGGTTTTGGTTTGATTTTTCACCTCTTCTTAGACAGTAGAAAACCATACTGTTTGTTAGGGCAGTGAAAAATGGAGAGGCTAATTGTTGCTGGTAAATGCAATAAAGTAATACTTCAGGCTCTCAGACATGTTTTATGACCAATATGGCAGTTAGTGAATAAAATCCCATGCTCCAGAACATTTATGTATGTAAACAACTTATGGATATTTATTCATATTTTTTGAATTTATTTTTTCTTTTTCTGAAATTGTATTAACCATCCCTTGTGGTACTAAATACACTTTGTTAGGGAAAAAATAGATTATGCTGCATGCTAAGTTGGAGGACCCATTGAGAATCCAGTCCTAAGCGTGTTTAAGGCTACATTTGATTTAGCATGACTAGCTGTGTTACAAAGCATTACAGTGTCTTGGCAAGCTCTGTCTGATAGGAAGCAGTTCTCACTGTCTTGAGAGTAACATTTTATTTTACTGTTGTTTGCTCTCCTTTCACGTTGTCAGCCTAGCTAGTTTAGACTTAAATCTCTCACAGACACTCAGACCAGAGCTGAACCCAAGTTCTCCACTTGGTGCTGGTGTTATTTGTCATCTCTGTCTCCCGACTGCGACACATAAAAACTGAAAACAAGGGGAAAAACAGAAGTCCAAGTTTGACTGCGACATTCATGTTCTACACATGGTTTAATTTGTTGTTCTTTAAACCTCATTAACTTTCTCCATTAAAATTTAGCGAGGCTGAAAGAAGACCTGCTTCCTGACAAAATCCAGCAGTAGGTAGGCAGATGACAGAAAGAGTAGTATTTCCTCTGCCATCTATGAAATGGAAATCCATACCATGGACATCTCACCAAGTGAAGTGCTCTCAAGGTAGCTACAGGCATGTCTGGGGTAAAATAAGGTTATCTGCTTTATATGGAGCAGATTAAAAATAAGGTCCTGATGTTTGTGGCCATTCAAAATCCTTGGGTATTTTTTTTTTTGTATGATGTTGTGCATTTCATGCTGGCCATCTTCCAGCTTTGCTAATTATTTTCTGCTTGAAACTCCCTTGAGTTTCAACTTAGATTAAGGTTTTGTTTTCTTTTTCACTTTTCCTCCTGAAACTGTAATAATGTAGTTTGAAAAGCATTTACTAACAACAGAAGTGACTACAGCCCCTATTTACCAGTCTCAGTTGGGATGCCTAGAAACTACTTGCTTTAAAGGCAAGGCTTGGATGAGTCAAGTGACTTCGGCCCAGACCCAATTTTGATTTGAGATTTCTTGAACTGGAGACATGCTTGATTCTTGAATTTGGACTTGGATTTGGCTCTAACAGGGCAGAGTCTTCTTAAGAAGGCAAGCTTGCATGGTCAGGGGTACCTAATGTTTATGCCCCCATAAAAGCATCCTTTTGGCACTATGTAAATCGCATGTTTACAATGCTCCATTTCCTCAGCTCACATACGTTAAGTTCCTTTTCAGTATGTTACACGTGGCATGCTTTCTCTTCCTATCCTTTCCTTCCCTTGTTTTTTGTTTCTAAGCTGTAGTTTTGACCCAGGCATACATCCTGGTGTTCAGTGTTCGAAGTAATTTTTAATGGCTTTATTCTCTTTGTTAAACTAGTCAAATCCCTGTTTAATCCAGCATGGTGCCTGTGAGAGCTGAGGACGATGCTATAAACTATAGCTGTGATCCTTCTCAGAGTATACCCCATGCATAACTGAGGCATGGGTACAAAGTTACTCAGCAGTCAGAGTTATCTGGGGCTTGTTGAGTGGGCTTGCAAGACTGGAGGCTTGTTGAGTGTGTGGCCTTACTGTGACACCTCATAGAACTCCTAGGTGGGTTTTGGAATACAGAGAACAGTTTGCAGAAGACTGGCGTAAGTAGCGGCCTGGTTCAGAAAGAATGGCTGTAAAAAGTACGTGTCAATGTAAATTCCCATAAAAGACAACATGTTATCCTTAGTGGCTAAAAAATGTCTCATTGATGCTCCTTGTCTTGCCTGTCACATGGAAGGTCCTTTGGAGGAATCCAGTCCCTCATGTGAGTCACAAATGATGCTGTGACTTAAGCAGTATATGTTGAGGAGGACCAAAGCATGAAATTTAAGACAATATGCAAATGTTTTCAAGCCTCAAAAGGAAAAGGGAAGAGAAAAAAGAAAAAGTCCAAACCTCCAGCAACTTCCCTCTTCATGTCTTGTAATTATTTTCAATTTGTTTTTCTCAGTAAAATTGTTTACTTTTTCCTCCAGGACTCCAGTTGCATAACTGCAAATTTCCTTAATGTCTCTGCATAGCAATTTCATCTCTAATTTATGAATCCAAATAAACCCTGTTTTCTTTCCCACACTTAACAAAAAGACAGAAATGGACATAGTATCAGTTTTTAATGTGTGCGGTGTAACGTGTACAGCCTGACTGCAGCCTCACTGAAAGTTAATCTCACTTTCACACAGGTGTAATTTTACTGCATCCAGTAGTATTCCTGGCATCCTTTGCTAATGCTATATCAGAAAAAGACTTGCTAAACTTCAACATAACTACTGATCAGAGTAAGCATTTGCTTAAGCTAAGCCTGTGGGTTATGACAGAAGAGCAGATCAGAGATTTGTGCTGATGGATAAATAGTTCCATGAGGGCTCAGATTTCTAAACGTGCATCAGCTGGTGTGATGCCACGAGTGTGAGTGTAGCAAACCGCTACCAGAAAAACAATGCTGATGTCAGCCCCTGTTCTGAAATTGGCACTGATCCAAGGCAGTTTTTTGTGCGTACTGTACACCTGCAGTCCATGTTGGGCTTACTTGAGTGAGCTCTTAACCTAGGGAGCCTGGTTGTGGCACCCAATAGCTCAGTGTGGATTTGGGACCTAAGCACACGCTCCCTCCCTTTGGCCTCCATGGTCTGCACTAAATCCTACGCTCCAAAAAAAGCCGCATTGATAGCAGTTACCTGATAAAACTTGTATACACAAGTAACCTGCGTATGTCTAGACACAATGACTACATGCCATCTCAATCAACTCCATTTTCATTAGGGTACAGGATGAATTATGATAGCAGCAAAACCTAATTTGAACTGCAGCTGAAGAGGGTTAGGGGAGGTGATATTCTGGTTTACCATACAATCCTCTGGAGGAAAGAGTTCAGATCTGTCTTAGGTTATATAACAGAAATTAGGTTAGCAGATTTGGTCTAATCCCTCATGGACAGGCCCACCACAGAGTATGGAATAATGTGGATAACTGTCTGCCTGCTTGCTGACGGCTTTGCTACTGCAGCAGCAGAATGCTGTTAAGCCAGGATCCCAGATCAGGCACTGAGGCTTGTGCAGCCTCTGTTTTAAAAGCTGTTCCAAGAACTCTTGGTCTCAGAATTGTTGAGAACATGAAGAGCAGCCTGGTCTCTTAGAACAAACAAAAAGGGCCTGATCCTTTGTCATTTTGTGAATACTGTTTTTGCTTTGCTCTGGCATTGCAACAGAGTTGCACAATTCGGCTGATCAGCCTAACTGAGGACTTTGTTTGAAGGGGTGTTCTTGGGGCAACACTGAATACCCTAAGCCAACCCTGCCATACATGTAAACTCCTAACTCTTTTTTTCAGTCCAACTGACCAGTCTACCCTTTATGCCATAGCAGGCAATTGGCAGTGAATTGGAGCAGCTATGAAAGTTCTTTGTTCTTTGTAGTGGATTAGCTTGGTCCCTGGCTGAAGAAAAGCACATCAACATGCACTAGTGGCACCTTTCTCAATTCATGAATCATATCAGCACAGGTCAGAGAAAACTAAGGCCCTCCTAATCCTGGGGGAATTAATATAATTTACAAACAAACTGACAAATACCCTAGATAAAGTGCTGCAACCACTTTTGGGGCAAAACTTCGTGGGTGACCAACACATCCTATAGAGGAAATGGGGAATATCTCCTGCGACTGTAGAGGTGAAGGGCTCTGTGTGGGCAGGTGTAGCAGTTGGGATCCGGCCGTGACACCACTTAACACATGCTCTCACTGCAGTGCTGGCTGAGCTCGAATGACTGCAAGTGGCAAAGGCTGCTAGGGTTGCACATCCCCTATGGAGAGGTATCACTTCCAACCCCTTTGGTGCCTCTGAACAGTGTGTGGCAAACCCCGATTTAGTAGAGGCAGGCTCAGAGGGCACAATGGCACCTGCTAAATCACTACAATGATTTCCTGCAAGACCTTTATTTTCCTAGCCACATACTGTATTGATCAGGCAACTTGGTTGCTGAAAGAAGGCAGGGTGATGCAGCTGGTAAATCCTGCATGATGTGCTCATGTGGAACAAAGTCTGAGGAAAAACTACAAAAAGCTTGAAAAAGTAAATGTGTGTTTACCAATTTGTTTTCAGCCTGGATGGTATCAGTGGAAGTTGTGCTTAAATACAGTGGACAGGCCTTGTAACCTTGTAATGGTGCTGCTGCACAAAGATTTATTTTTCTAATCTGCTATTTCTGTAAGATGGTGTCAAGCAATAAAGCCCCAAAACCTACTGCTTTGACTTTGCCCATGTCCAAGACATAAGTTTTGACACCTTAAAAAGATATTAAATTTGATGCCTTAAAAAGATATTAATTGCAAATGAATTCTTAAGGTACGATGTCCTGACGTCTGTGTGACTGTCAGGAGATTACTATATTGCTACAGTGCCCTTTTTGGTTACCTAAAAAACTGGGCTTTTTCTGCGCCTGTTTTAACCACGCACATCAAATGCTGTGCAGGAGTGAAATGGGCTGCATTGACTGGACAGTATCCGCTGTTTAAGTCTGTGGACTACAGGTTACGATCACGGGGGCCGGTGTGGCCCAGGGAGGAGGGCAGCGCACCGTGACATGGGAGAGGCGAGGGGTCACTGAGGGAGCAGAAGCCGAACTGGCTGGAAGCGCTCAGGTCCTGGCCCCCGCGGGCCCGGACCTTTGGCGAAAGCACTCCCTTGACGGGTACCAGGGCTCGTACGTGCGGCCAGGGCAGCGGGCCCTTAGGCCGCGCGGCCCGACCCGCACCGCTGCCGGCGGCCCGCCCTGCACCGCAGCGCC
>VZTI01005570.1:2667904-2686967 GCA_013397865.1 Struthidea cinerea | reverse complement strand
CCCGTGCGGGGCTCGGGAGACGCGTGGGGAAGCTTGCGCCTGTTCTTCGGGCTCCGGGAAGCTTGCCTGGGTGTAAATTCCTTGTGTCTGGGTTTTGAGAGCCAGTTGGGACCTGGGCCTCTCTCGCCAGGCAGGAGGAAGGAGCAGCCCCCCTCTCTCTCCCTCTTCCCCTCCCTCCCCCCGGTGCATCTGTCCAGGAAGCCGCCGGGCGGAGGGGAGGGGGCGCGGGGGCAGAGGGCCGGGGGTGCTCTGCCCGGCCCGACCCGGCCGGAGCTCGCCCGCCTTTGTGCGAGGGGAGCGGGGGAAGCGCTTCCAGGGGCGGCCGGCGGAGCTGCTCGCGGGGGGAGGGGGAATGGCAGCCAGTTAAAAGACACTTCAGGAATGTAAACATAAAAATAGGAGCCATCCAGCCACGCTCTTGTCCCCCCCACTCCCCCGCGGGGCTCGGGATAGCACTCTGGGCTGGCGCGGTAGCGGGGAAGGAGTACGGCAGCCTGAGACAGGGGGAGGAAGTTGTTACTATAATCGGGGTTTTAGACTGTAAACTTTGTTTTGCACGTGTAAAGTTTAATTTCGGTGCCGCCTCGGAGGCTGCGATGAGAGACACGGGGCGGCGCCTCGGGGGTGCCCCTCCGAGTGCAGCCCCCATCACCGTCTGTGCTAAAGGTGGAACCTGCCCAGCCGTGGCAGCGGGACCCCCGCATCGCCGCTTTTGTCTGGGGTTGCCGGGGTCCCGCTCACCAGCCCCGGCAGCTGCACGAGCTGGTGCAAATTGTGGCTGTATTGTCAGTTTATCGAGACCGAAGCAAACTTAAGGCATAGCTCTGCTCTGTCGTCCGATCGTGCGCGGTGTGTATTTTTGTGCTTCAGTTAATAATCTGCAAACGGCTTAATGGCTCTGTAGTGCCAGAGGAATTGGTTTTCTCCATTTACTTCAGCAGGCCTGAGTGAAGCTGGTGTTCTGACTGCTTTTTTCAATGCATTGACACGAGAGAAGAGGATTTAACTTGGCAGCCTGAACAAATGCTCTATCAAAGGTTTCCTAAGAGACAGTAGGAGTGCTGGGGTGATGAATGACCTGGGGTAGTTTTAGGGTGCTACCTATGCAAGCTTTCTTTTAAATATGAAATGGCCATTTAGGGCTCTGAATAAAACTGTACGCATCAGAAAGGCGACAGGCTTATAAAATTTAAAAGGGCAAAAGCCCATTAATGCTGTGGCAAAGCTTTGGCTCCCAGCTCTGGTTGAGTAGTTCCAACTGCCGTGAAGTGCCAAAGCTTTTAAGGAATCTTTAGCAACAGCTTCTCTCTAGCTGTGGAACGGACCTTGGCCTTGCACACTGGAAGTTTAATGGTGCAGCCTCTCCTCCCCAGGCAGGAGAGGAAAGGTGAGGGCAGCAGGCAGGTGTGGGGGCGCTGGAGATAACCAAGGGGTGAAGCAAAACCAGGAGGGGAAGACAAAAAAAAAAAAAAGCTGTATGCTGGAATGTATGGCTAAAACTACTTACTGGTGGGAACCTGTTCATGTTACAATACTGGGACAGTAACGTGGCACAGCAGGTAACTCAAAAATAGTACTAGCACTAGCAGAAAAGTTTCACAAAGGAATACAGCAAAGATAAACACCTTTGGGAGACGGTTCCCTCTGACAAGCATAGTTGGTCTTGGATTCAGAGCTCCATTTCCTTCTCTTGACTGGAGAAAATGTACTATGGCATCAATCTTCTCTTGGCAGGGCCTGGTGCAGGTCTGTGAATGCCAGAAGACTCGCTCTGACCTTTTTCTGTTCCAAGCTGAGGATGTTGAAACACCAGCCATCAAACAAAAGAGACATTGAAAGCAAGATCTGCAATGGAGCACGTGTGACTTTGAGGCTAGCTGAGTGCATTTGGTGGCCGTTTTCCTCAGAGTTTGGGGTGGGGAGGAGGAGAAAGAAAAGGTCGCTTATTTTTACAATGAGGCTATGGAAAATCTGACTTGAAATTCCCTAAATATCCCATAGTCAAGTACTTTTTTTCTTTTTATCTTTTTAAATGTTGTCCTAAAGTGTCTTGATTTCTGGTCTTTTTACATATGTATCTATAATTGCTACGTTACACGAGGAGGATTATTTTTCCCCGTGGGTGCAAGGAGGACCAGGAATTTTGCAGAATCCACTGCATTAAAAAGAGAAAGAAGCTTAAAAAAAAAAAAAAGTGTCTTTAGGATTATGTTTTAAAACAATGAGGAATATCCTGGGATTGAATTGACAGATTGTGATTTTTATCTACTCAAGATAACACTACCTCGAAAGGTGGCTGATTTCAAGATTATTCTGTAAATTGTAATTTAAATTTACTTTGGGCTTTCTGAATTTAAAAAGAACGCCCTTGGGACCAGTTGATATAGGTATCTAACCTGCCAATTACATTCATGTCAACATGGACAGATGCTTTTATTGTTTGCATTGTTTACAGTTCACAATACCTTAAATAAACGTTGATCATGATTAGAAACAATAATTGAGTCTGTGGCAAAGGATCAATGAAAACTTTGTTTCAGGAAAGAAGTGAGTTGCTGTGTATATGTACAGAGAATGTTTTGTGCTCTCTGAGATGAAATAAAACTGCGATCTTAGCATGGCGTACACTTCTGTTTTTAGAATATTTTAAGAAACCCACAAAAGATAATGGATCCGTTTCTGCAACATCTGAATGATTTCTCCTGTACAAAGAGTGGAAAGGCAAGGCTCTGTAGCATAGTTCCATTCATAACTTTTCTTGGGAGTTGCTTGCCCTTTGCCCCAAATCTCTGCCACTTTTATGGGCTCCAAAGGTTTTCTGTTGGAAAAAAAATACCAAACCAGAACCAAACCAACACCCCAAACCCTCATGGATGGCAGTTACATCACTGATACTATAGTTGGAGACAATGTTGGCTGTTCTTTAGCAACTTGATGTTTGTACTAGCAGACTGGATAGCCTGGTTTCTCTCCTGAAAAGGAAGAAAAATAGATCTGAGAAAGGAAAAAGAGTTGGAATTCCTTTTGCCTTCCACAATGTTGTTGATAGGTTTCAGAACAACAGGGATCCAGCCTTTTTCCAGTGACACAGAAGATAATGTGACTATGAGAAATGGAGGTAGTGGCTGGCCAGGAACTCGTGGTGCCTGCTGTGCTGCTCTAACAACGTGGGTGATCAAATGCTGCAGGAGGAGTGAGCTTGGATTGTTATGGCTTTACCTGGGAAGCCTGTTTCTCATAAATAAGGACTGCAGTTAATGCCTGTGGTAGCAAATTTGACCACTATGCAATTGGCTGATTTGTTCGCTCCTAGTTAGGCCAATTTTTGTGAAATCCTATCCTGTATTACAGCAAAGCAGCGAGAATATTGCTGAAGAGTTTGGAGTTAGTTTATGCTTGTTTCTGTCAACTGCCTGTTGTGGGTTAAGCAACACAATCCCTCTTTATTCATTTGGATGTGTTTTATGGGAAAACAGAGTAAACAGCACATCAATATAGACCACCGCAGATAGAGACCTCCTGCTCAGATACTGTATATTTTCCTTACACTCAATTCATGTCTTCACTCAAAGTGTATGTAAGCCTTCCTGCTGATGACAAGTTGAGGCTCTCAGTGGTATTAGAAAATTTCTGCTTTAAAATGGTGTCTTTGGCTTAAAAGGTTGTTTTGCCATATTGATTTCCTCCTCCCCCCTTCTTACTATAAAGCAGAAAATTCTTATGTAGCAATTTTCAATTCTTTATTTCCATTGGGTTTCATGTGATCATTAACATTCAGCTTGGCTAATGTTAAAATATTTTAAAGAGAATATAGGCTGCTAGGGAAATATCCGGGCAATGGGTTGTAATGGATCTCCACAGCTAGACTGTTGGAGGCAGTAGTGTATTATGAGAGTAGGAGATGGCCTTACACTTGTTACATGTTTTTTTTGGTTCTAATAGTTTAAGATACACTGAAGTCTACGTTGCCTGCAAAGATGAAGTTTCCTGGCTTCAGTACACTGCCTCTGCCCTCCCCTTTATGGAACAGGGCAGATTTCTATGGGTGGTATTAGGTATCCAGTAGAAAAAGCAAAGTTGTTCATAGACAGACAAAATCACTTTCAATCTAAATTCTCCTGTAAGTGTCAGTAGAAATTAAGTTACTCCACAGGGAATGACTCATTCTTTAAAAGAACTTGCCCTTCTGAAGGCTCACATAGGTGTTCACTCATTCTGCAATATCTCTAGTTTCCTTCAGTTGCTTATACATTTTAGTTCTGTAGCAGGGGACAGAGGAAGTAATTTTTACTCCTGTAGTGAATGCTGTAACAGCCAAGCAGTCCTTTCCAGTGGGTGATGGTTGATGCATTTTTAAATAAGGTTTAGGATCTAGTGAAATATCTAACCTTGAAAAGAGACTTCTGTCCTTTACATGGATAATTCAATAGATCAAGCTGGTTTGTATTTTGTCTAGTGTACTAGTATTGGGGTAGTCACATACAAGCTATCACATTAACATTCAATTAACATAAGTGTGGGAAGCATATCCTCTGATTGGTAATCCAGAGTTTGTTTTGACTCTGCAGACCAACTTTGACTTGGTTCCCAAAGTGAAGCAGGAAGGCTCCTGGCTCAATAGCAGACAGGGGGAGGGAGGAAAATAAATTGCTCAAAACCCATTAATATGCACAGTGCTACAAACCTGTGGAAATTTCATAAAAGTGTGGGTTTGTGTTACCTCTACTGCTCATTCTTAGTCTATATAAGAGGTTTCTTATTAGTTTTTTGTTTGTTTGCTTGTCCTGGCTTTATGTTAGTGGATGGTGGAGACCTGATCTTTAACTTATGTCCTCATGCTAACACATCCTCCTTCAGTCCTGTGGAACCTACCCAGGCGATCATCCAGCTGCCTGACCAACAGCCACTGGTGTTACCCTCCCCCTGTAGGGCCATATGCCAGTTTTTTGGTAGTCAATATTGGCTGTGGTTGCTGTAAGCCTTTTTCATTTCCAGGGAAAAGCAGCACTGCTGTGGGCCTGACTTCAGAAAGGGGAGCAACTCTAACATGTAGATAATACATATGTGTTGTAAAAGAGCACGAGAATGAAAGCCACAGAAGTGATACATCTGATAATGTCATGCAAAACCAGTATGGAAAGTGGTTGTTGTCTTTATTTGGTTTTCTTCGAATCTTACTTGTTCTCATGTTCTCAACTCTTTGTCTGCTAATTGGTAAACTCTTCTGGTGACTTGGTTTAGTAGTCAGCTTGGTCCAGATAGCATTAACTAGAGAATACTGACTACTCGATCTAATGCACAAATGTGGGGAAACTGCCTTGTTCATATGGCAGCTCTTTGTGCTGTGAAATACCATTTGTTATCTTTGCTGATTAGGTAAAAACATCTGTTTGAGGAGTAAGGGAAAAAGCAATACCTTGACAACAAGTTTGTGTTGTCTTTTGGATTCACATAGTTTTTCATTCCTTTGAGACTTCAGGGCTCCGATGAGTGACTGGCTGGTACAGTGAATGGTGTCTGTCTTAGATATTTCTAGACAGTCTCATAACTAATCAGAAAGCATTATTTATTGGGACTGCAGTGACATAGATATATGACAGAATAGTAGGGGCTTCAATTGGCCATTTAGTAGCAAAAACAGTTCCCTTGATGTGTATCTGCTTGTTTCTTGGCTGCAATCCTGATTCCCTCTGAGAACAGTGGAGTCTTTTAGGCTGCTCTGAAATACACACCTCTGTATCTCCTTCAGTAAATTCTGCAGTGCAGGTTTCTCTTCTCGTGTTTTTGAACACCCATTCCAAAAACAGATGAACTGATCTAAAACTGGTTTACTGTGTAAATAAGGGCACCATGGGATGAGGGAGAAGTGCAGGACAGTGCCAGGGCTGACACTGCTGGGACTTCCCTGGAAATTGTCTGGTCTCACACTGACAAAGGGGGTTTCCACAGTCTGCCTCACTAAAGGCAGAAATCACCATAAGCTTGTAAGGTGTTTTTATGACTGATTTTGTGTGAAACTCAGACCCTTCCACTGTGCTCTTCTCTTGGACATGATTGTTGTCCAACAGGCACTTGCTAGATGGCCATTCTCCAGCTCAAAGGTTACCGTCTGCTCTTGGTTATTTTAGAGGTGCGAGGGGAAAAAACCCACCACAACAGAGTTGAATGATAGGGAGGAGAGGCTTGAGCCTTGAGTTGCAAGACCCCCACCCCTCCAACTACAGCCACTTTCTTGAGGAAATGAGAGAAATGCATGAACTTGCTGTCCTGCTGTGTCTGTGCCCAGTTTGAACAGCACTTCTGTTCATGCAGCCAGAGCGTGGAATGCCCCCATAGATAATGTGAAAATAAGAAATACCTTACGTATCATTGCTTTCACATAAACCTCAGCTTTCCTTAGTATTGCACATCTCTAAGACCTTGGCTAATGTAAATGACAAAAAGAAGCCTTATAAACATGAAAATTTTCTTAGAGAATTCCTTTGCTTAAAATACATTGCAAAAAATGTACAAGTTCCTGCAGCTAGACTGTTTTGACAATAAGCACTGCTACGCTTCAATTCTAAAATTACTATATATTTTTAGGTGAATGGAAGAACCATTTGATTATGTCCCCCTGTCCTGCCAAACTGCCCCCCTCCCTTCAAAAAAAAAGGGCAGGAAAAAAGCTTTGAAAAGCAGTTTTAGAGACTTCGTTGACACTGAATTCTTGGAAGAGCAGTTTGTTTATACATCTATCCATAGATGGAAGAGAGAAGAGTTTATTATCCCACAGGTTTGCAGGGGAAAAGAAGAATGATATGGTTGTCAGGCAGTCTACCCAGTCTCTTAGTGTCCTTCTTGTAAATTCTGTGCTTACGACTCTTTTCCCAGCAGTAGGATCACAGAAGTTAACTTCTCTACAGCTGTTACACAGCTTATGTTTAGGTCTCCCTTACGGCAACCCAAGGCTTTCCCCAAGCCTTTTTGAGTAAAGTTTCTCTTCTCCACTTAGCGCAGGTTGATGCACTTTACATTTAATTGATTTTTTTTTTTTTTTAAGCTGGAATGCTTGTTCTAAAGGACGTCAGGCCAGTGAACTGTCATCCTGTACATGCTCTTGGGATCCTGACTATCTGCATGCTCAGTTCACTGTCCTTTTAGGTGCTTTACAAAACCCTGAAACCTTACTTTCCTGTTTAACAGAAAATCAGGATGCTGAGTTGCAGCAGGTACATATGTGCAGATGTGGATGGCAGTTCTGTGACTGAAAAGGTGAATTCGATGTGTGTTGTGATATCAAGGCTGTTTCTCTACAAACTAGTGTTCAAATTGATCCCATTCACAAGTCCCTTCTTGATTCTGAGATATGCGCTCTGATACGTCTCACCTGGTGAGACTTAAAGCAGCTATCAGTCCTGCTTTTAGATGTTTGTTTCAGAAACTGTACTTGAGTCTTTGCTTGTTCTCTCAAGTGTGAGATTTCTCCAAAAATATACCTCGCTGTTGTAAAAAGTATTGGGTTGCAGTCCAGCTGGAGTTTGATACCATCAGAAATGGGAGCCTACTAGCTTTCCAAATGAATACATAGCTTTGGCTTTTGGCACTGTAACACTCTGACATCTCTCACATTAAAATCATAACAGTATTATGTAAGAAGAAGTTATTTTGGGTCACTAGCAGAGCCCTCTCAGACTTGGTTAAATCAGCCTTGCAAGTTAAAACACTTGGGCTCCCATCTTCTTCCTGCAGCTTTTTGGTGATATAAGCGTGTGGGTGGTATGTCCTTTCCCAGTCATCTGCCCTCCGCTTTGCTCGGGCTGCATTGCTGGCTCTGAACCTGCTTCTGCCACAGCAATTCGTGTGGCTGTGGGGAGCGCTCGGTCAGGAAGGCTTGCTCAGCACTGCTCAGCACTGCCTTTCACTCCCCATGCCAGCTGCTTTGAGGTGGGACTGGAAGGAAGGAGAAACTGGGGGCTCTGTGGCAGCAGGCAGACAGGTGTTATGTGGGAAACGAGATACCCAGAAGGGCTTCAAACTCCGCTAAACAAAGTCGCACCTCTGCAGCGGGCACTTGCTTGTTTATGTGTAACTCAGGAGTCACTGTTTCATTTGGCCTTGTTACTCTTTAGCAAAGGACAAGTGAAACAGCCGCTGTTGGTGACCTGCAAGAGACAGAGTACAGAATGAATCCAGGGGAACCTCTGCAATGTTTGTTGATAACAAATACTTAAACCTGGTGTTTAGCAAAGGTACAGTTTAGATATGAAAGATGCCATACTTGGACTTGTGTGAGCACTGTAAACACTTCCTTTGGAGACCAATTGCATTCCGAGTGATCCTTGGGTATGAATTACACATAAAGGGATGGCCGTTTGGAGATTGTTTATACTTCAGAAGGAATCAGCAACAGGACAGAAGATAAATATTTTGAAACATTCACATGAAATTGCTGTGTCTTCAAAGTCTGTGCGGCAGGGAGAGCAGAGCTGCTGGGCTCCACTGCCAGTGACACTGGCTGGAGCTGTGCAGGTTGGGAGAGTGGAAAGGCCCCCTGGGGCACGGAGCAGATGGTGCTCGGCACTGCACAGGCTTGGGTGAGGCAGTGGTTCTTTCTGCAAAGGGCAGTGCTGCGGATGGTTAGCGCTTCAGAGCTCTTTTGATTAAAATGGGTTCTGAAAATATTTACAATCATTTTTATTCTACCTGTATTCATGGCAGATTGTTCTTTTGTAAAGTAACCAATTGAAAAGCACCTGAGAGGTGTAGGGTCTGCAGAGGAGAGGACAAGGTGGAGGTGGCAGCGGTGACTGCTGCTGGAGGGTTCAGAGTGGAGCTTTGAGGAACTGGCTGGGGGGAAACAAATGAGTGCCTTAAATTCAGGATTTTACTGCTTGTCTTATCCTTAAGCAAGGTTGTTTTATCCCCAAATATAAAAAATACTGAAAATTTAGGATTTGTCTGTTGATGCTTCTTTTGTTAACTAATTGGTACTTGGAGCATCTATTTTTAAGACTTTGGCATGTTTCCTCTTAGCTACCCTAGAGCATAGCTGCTCCCCCAGAGTGGTGGTTGCATTAAAGGCAGTGTTTTGTAACCTTTGGGTATCTGCCTTTAGCTCTCTGATGGGCTGTGATGGGTCCTTGCAAACCCCGTGCCACTGGAGTGGTACACCCAAGGCAGCTCCGTGTCTGTGTGCTCAGAGCTGGGAGCATCAGGCGTATGCAGGTAAACATATTAACGAGCTGAAACGAGGATAAAGTCGATGACAGGCTGCTATTGTGTGGTGCCCAGGCTCTGCCATGGTGACTAAGATGCTGTGATAGTTTCCTTATTGACCACCATCTGTCTGCTCCTGGCTGGAGCTTCTTGGCTGGCACTCTGCCTTCGGAGAGGGACCAGCGCTGCCTCCGGACAGCACCCAGTGCAGGGAGTCTGGGGTAGGGAAGGAGGGAACGATGGATGCCCAGCAGGTTTCTGGTCATAGGTGTGTGATACACTTGTTTAATCACTTTGGGAAAAAAAACCCCATACTTCTGAGACAGAATTTTCAGTGTCTTCTTAAAAGTTGTGCATCCTAAATGCATGTATAAATTATTTATTCAGTGCATTAACTTTTTTGCAACACCTTTTGTGAAAGAAAATCTTGTACCAATGCCTAATTTTATAATATTAGTGTTTTGAAAATTTCAACAAAACTTCAAATGTTTCCAGCAGTTTTATGGTGTCATATGATTTAAAATTCAGATTTAAAACGTTGAATTTGGTCACCCAGAAAGAAACAGCATGTCAGTGTGGAATCTTATTCCCTTTTCTGAAATTGCAGCTATGGCCCCCAGTATCTCTTTCTCAATAAAGAGAAATGTAAATCAAAAATACTTGTAATGTTGCCAGCATCTTGTCCTAGCAATATCCCAGCATATTAAATCATAAAATAAAGAAATAGTACATATCTCCTGCCATATGAAAAATAAAAATATATTTTAAAGTATGTATTTTCTCTAGTCATGCTCCTCAGTGTTCATGAATTTATACCTTATTTTGCTGTAGAAACTGGCAGCCAACATTACCTGAAAAACTGTTTATACAAGAAATGAAAGACTGGAGAGTCAAGCTCTCATTTTCACTGTTGCACCCAATTTAGGAATATTTTGTAGTAAATGAAAGGTGAATGCATATACACTAACCCCTCTTTGTTTTTCTTCATTGTTTAATAAGGCTAAAACCCCCAAAAGGAACACTGAAGAGGCAGGGATGCTTTGGCAGTTGATCTATTTGTGTTTTTAACATAGAATATTTTTAGCCTGAGATGCAAAAATATGTACTTTTGTATTGAAAGAGACTGTTGTTTCCTTTTATTTTAAACTCTGGATGAGAAACAAGATGTCAGACCTATTATAATGCAGCCCAGTAATTAACATATGTTGGTCTGCCTCTGCCAAGGATTTCTTATGAGTAATGCAAGTTGCACAAGTAGAGGAGTCAGGTGGTTTGTCAGGGAAGAATCATACACATGCTTGAGTGATCAGATCCTAGAGACACCATCTGAGGATAGAATGTGTATCTGTGTTTAAATCTAAGAACAATTATAGTTTAAATGACCTCTCAGCTGCGTTAAGCTGGGGGAGTGGGGGGAAGAAGACAACTTCCTCTCCCTCCCTCCCCCGTTGCCAGTAAAATACTATCTTGTGCAGTACTAAGAGAAGTGGGGGTAATGATTCATGGAGGAAGCTTACATTTAGTTTTTGGGTTCATGGGGGTTTCCTGTGTGGTGGTTGTGAGGGGTGGTTTGTTTGATTTTGTTTGGGTTTTTTGTTGTTTGCTTTTGTTTGCCCAATTTCTGAGTGGCTGGAATGAGGAATCTCAGGGATGCTTTCAAAAACAAGGATCCTCTGACTTTCAGAGACCGCTGTGCGTTGCAGTTACATCAGGTGAGTGGCAGGTAGCTGGATGCGACTTTTCCCTTTCGGGGGGACCTTTCACCGCAGACAAATGAAGTGACTTAGTTAAACTGAAAGTCTTCTCAGTGATAAAATCTAAGACATTTAATGCACATGTTGCATGTACTCTCTATACATGTGTTATGTCCACCCAAATAGACACATTCTGCAGTTAAATACAGGAAGGGGGTTAGGAAGTAGAGTTAAAGCTGGAATATAAAAAAAAATTAAAAGTTTAAAAATATAGGTGAAGTCAGCTTTTGTGTGGTGGATTTTTTTTCCTAATAAAGCATATATGACTAATTCTGACCTATTTTCCTAATAAATGTTATGGGAAAACAAATGGGATATTGGGGATTTAAATAACTAAAATATTCCTGAACTCTGAAATGTGCTGCAATTAGTGTTCTCTCTACAAGGAGATTTTGTTTCTTAACCTGAAAGCAGGCTGCTGCACACCAACTCATGGTTTGATGTGGGCTGGCAATTAGTGACTGCAACTTCTGCACAACTCTCTCAATGTGACCCCATTATCTTGGCTGAAGGGACTGGAGCATGGAGATGTAATGGGATCAATCAATACCGGTATATATTGCAAGTGTTAACAACTTACAAACACCAGAGGTTCTTTCATAGTTTATCACCATGGGGTATAACCATAATTTTTTTCTACTTAGAGTTGTGTTTAATTTGTAGTTTATATTTTGACACTATCTGTTCAGCTATAAATCAAGCTTGACTGTGACGGTGAAGGCCTTCAGGCTACCTTTTGGTTGTAAATTCACAATTGTTTTTGCCTTGAGTGCCATTTTCAAGCTATGCAGTGTGGATAGTCTTGAATGAAAGAACTTCCAATACAGGAAGTGGATTTTGGTGCTTAGACTAATGATTAGACTAATTTAAGATTGCCAGCCTTAAAATATTCAGCCACTAGAATCCTATCTCATAATTTTCAATAATAACAAACTTGCATTCTTTTGCAAAATCTGCCTTTAGGACCCTGTTTAGGGTTCATATTTTCAGGTTTCATCTTGGCTCACAAGCATTAGAAACTCATTTAAATGGACAGAGATGCTGTTACAATTGGTTCACTTAAGGAGTTGGACCTTTAGAGTACACACAAAAGTACTACTAGGCTTAGCTCCAGGACTTGTTTCTTACTTTCTGCTGTGATTTCACGCCATGTTAGGTGGTGCTAGGTCCAATTCACCCGCGGAGATTGTTTGCCACCCTTTCTCAAAACAGCGTGGTGCAGTTGGTAGTCACACTTACTGACACTGCTTGCCTGTTTTTCAAATCATTGAGCAACTTGTGGCTTCCAAAAAAAGTTAAGTAAGGACTGCAGTGGGTCAGAACTTCTGATTTGCAAAATTTTAATGTCTAGAAAACACTGAGATCTCTAAAAGTGAAATTTTTGGATGTAAAATAATTTTCCCCCTTCCACTGTCATTATTCTAAACTGGGCAGATTCAGCAGCTTTTGAGGAGGTGCTGAAAAACCCAACTAGTCTAAGGGAGAAATAGCTGGCTGAGAAAAATACATGGTGAGAAAGATGTAGGTGCATTTACTGCCATATCGACATTTTGGCCATAGAAAGTGAAATTTCTGAATTTGTGTTAATTTTTATTGTGCATTTAAATACCTGTCGGAAGGCTTTGTGATCTATGGGTACTATTTTTATCTTCATTTACAAATCAGCAGGTGTTCACAGGCCTGTTGGACATCCATCCTTTTGAGGCATTTATGAGTAAATGTTTCTGGCTGTCATAATTTTGGTTGGTCAAGTTCACATTAATTGCTGCACTGTGTGCAGTTGTTGTAACGTTTAAATACTGCCTGTGAGTAGGTTTGATTAAAATTACGTCTCTAGGTGCACACTAAATACCTTTGATACCTCACCTACAAACAACTGTAGAATTGTTGGTGAGAATGACAGCTGCAGGCAATAAACAAGGACAGTAATAGAAGTCTCAGTGCTGGAGAGAGCATCATAAATCATGAGGTGAGAGCAGCGTGTGTGCTGACAAATCGGTGAGCAGCTGCAAACAGCATTTTCCAGGTAAGAATTATTGCACTCGCTCCTGATAACTGCTCAGAAACCACCTCTTCCTTGTATGTGAGTGACTTTGCCCCTGCACAGGTCCTCACAGCAGTGTAAGCTGTTGAGCTCTAGTATTTTGCCTGGGAATGGTGTTTTGTGTGGTGTAAGCTACATATTGTACATTGGACCTTGGTTTTCATCCAAGGTGTATTCAAGTGTGAGTTTTCCCTTTCAGGAAGGAAAATCCCCATGCTTATTGCAGCAGATGAGTTATTTTATTTGGTTTCCTCAGAGGCTTTGGAGAAGTGTTCTTGACAGGTGGAGAGAAGGAGATGTATTTGGCTGGTTTTAACAAGCTTGCTTTGTTAGCCCTTGCTGGGTGGCGTTCGGAGAAGGTGCATATGCCTCTTCAAAAAATAAATGGAAAAAAAAAAAGAAGACTGGAATGTTGCTGCTTAAGTTAGGGATGTGATAATCCAGTCACACAGAATGCAATCTTGCTCTTCTACTATAAGAGAGATGAAAACTATTTTAATGAAATAATGATGGGAAACAGACGGCAAAGAGCTAGCAACTGAAATATTTTTTGAACACTAAAAAATAAGTGTCAAACATATGTCCTCTAATGTAATTATTGTTAAACCATAACATGTCAGAATATGTTTTTAAATGTTCAGATCTTTTTTTCATATGTAATTCAACCTTAATCTCTTGGGTTTTGGTTAATAGACTTTAATCTTGATAAATTAATGGCTTAGAAGTTTTGATGACCAGAAGCTACTGCCACTTTGCTTAGACACGGGAATGTGACACCAATGCCCTGCTCCAGAAGGGTACTGCAGCTGGCAGACATTCATAGCTTTAATATGCAGTCTTGGAAGACTACCCTTTGGAGTTCATATGCTCTCAGTTTGTTGTCCATGATGGGAGAGGTTGCTAACACACATGGGCATGTTGGGACTACAATGTGGGCAGGGCAGCCCCAGCCGTGGGTGCTGGGTGTCTGGCTCAGGTGTGAGGCTCCCCTGGCTCTGGGCCTTGGCAGCACAGCTCCGGAATGCGGCACACTGGTGAATACCAGGAGCCCTAACAAGCACTGCCCCGCTGCTGCTGCCGCCGGTGTGACCGCAGTGCCCGGCAGTGGTGTCCTGTCCCCACTGTGACAGTGGTACTTGAGTATCTGCAAGGAGTTCTTACAGTTTTGCTGTGCTTATGGTTAGAATGCAGTTGTCTTTTTGTTGTACTTGAAACTGCTTGCATAAATCATATAAATAAAACATTCATAAGAAATGGTCCTTTGAATAGAGTCATTTAAATATGAGATAATTGTGTCCCAATTTACATCCCACTCCTTCCCTGCTACTGGGCAGCAGGATTTGATCACTGGATTGAGAGAAGACTTTTGGTTTTTTGGAATGTTTTTAGTTTCCTTTTGTGTGGCTGGTTTTGTTGTTTGTTTGTTTGTTTCCTTGTTAAGGTTCATTTTCAGCTGACTTAGTTACAATTGATACCACTGTCCATGACTGCCTGGTTTCTGCATCAATGAAAGGAACATTGGGAACACCCCAGCTAAGCAGGTGGAGGGCCAGGACCTCTCTTTGAGCTCAGCTCAACAGACTTCAGGCTATGACACTTTTCTCAGAGTGTCCAGGAGCCTTGCATTTCCCCCAAAAAACAAAGAGCATTTTCATATATCTCAGAATAGTGCAACAACCTGGTTTTCTAGAAACACTTTTTCTTCTATAGAATATTCTTCTGACATTGTTAAGTGTACAAGAGAAGCTATTTTTCTGAGTTTTTATATTTATGTAACATAGCTAATGTGTTCAGACAACTTCATGTGGTTTTTTTTCCCTCTAAGTGCCATTGAACTGAGTACCTCTTAGCAGCCTCACCTGATTTAATACTGAACTTGCTGAAGGGTACCATTCATTGGCTGGTGGCATGGTGACTTTTGGAAAATAAGCTGGAGAATGTGCAAGTGTGCAAGCTTTGCTGCTAGCAACACAGGGCTTTGACTGTGGTGTCCCTGGCATGGCCACAGTCCTGCCCTTTCCCCTATCCTCTCTGCCAGCAGGAATGACAGAGAGGGAGATGTGTAGGTATGCTGGGTCCCAGCTGTGCCTCTTCTCACTGTCTCCCAAAGGAATAGATAAATTGTGTCCTGGGGGTGGTGCTGACTGTGTGGCATTAACACAGGGCTGATGGGCATCAGGAAGGGTAGGGTGGCATGGAAGCAAGGGTTCATCACTTCACCATGGTGGGTGGCTTGTATATGGGTCAGCATCTTTTATGGCTTTCCTCATTCACTTCTGGCCAGGAATAAATGATGCCATTAATACTGAGGGGAGCTGTACCATGATGCCCAGTGTGAACATGCTGCTCTGTGAGAAAGGTGGACAATCCCTCTTTCCATTCTGTGGTTTTGTGCTGTCTGGACTATTTAAGCCTCTCGGTTCCCTGCTGCATGTTATTCCCATCCTTATGCTATGTTAGCATAAATATTTGTGCAGGTGCACAATGAATCAGACTGCTGAACTGATGAGGATGAAAACAAAAAAACCCCTTTTGTGTTTCTTATACGTTTTTTTTCCCTAGTCTGCTTCCCTGTGTGGCTGCACCAATCACCCGTGAGCAGCACACAGGCAGCAGCAGAGGATTTGGAAGCAGAGCTGTGTGGCAGGCGTGGAGGCAGGAAAGATTGCTTTAACTGGCCCTCCTGCCTAGAAAAATAAGACAGATCCACAGCCTCACAATTAGCAGAAAATAATAAACCCAGCTTGTAAATAGATTGGATCAAGTGATTAAAACCACAATATTTTGATTTGCATAAACTTGTTTTCCTATTAGTATAAGAGCATCTGTTGCTGGGGGCAGGTAGATTCTCACTAAATTAAAACCTAAACTGCACGTAACCTTCCCTACATCGGGCACCACTTGTCGTCTGTTAGAGCAGCCCCTGGAACTAGGCAGGAGTCCTGAAAACAAGAACCAAACACAGGGAGCTTAGTTCTGCAGGACCATGCCCATGCACTACTCCAGCAGGTTCCTGCCTAAAGCCCTTCATCCACTGTATGATCTTGGGAGGCTGGAGGTCTCTGCCATCTCTGGCAACGTGACCTGGAGAAGTGAAAAGAGGCTGGAAGGGCTCGGTCTCCAGCTGGTCTGTGGTTGAGGGCACTGGGGAAGCATGGCAGGGCCAGGGCTACCCACCACACAGAGCAGTCCTCCTGAAGCCTTGTTCCTCCCCATGCTGCCTGGTGCTGTCCCGGGGATGGGATGGGTAGTTTGGGATCGCTGGAGAACCTCAGCCTTTTAAAACTCCCTTGTTTGTCCTGTGAGGTGGGAGGTAGTGTGTGAACTGCCACTGAAACCAGCTGTGCTACATCCTGCTGGTTAGTTCTTCCATTTTGGACCAAGTACGCCCAGCTCTGAGGCTTCTGTTTTGCAGAAGGTGACTCTGGTTACCACAGACTAAAAGCCCTAATGGGATCTTAGGAGACAGTTTTGTTGTTTTTTTTTTTTTTTTTTTTTTTTTTTTTTTTTTTCCTTTGAACAACCCATGTTTCAACTGAAATGGATTATTTCCTTTTCTGTCAAACCAGGTCATGGGAACTTTACACTGTACTGTCAGGGAGGAGGTATCACTGAGCTTGAAGCCCATCCTCCCTTGTGGTTGGCGTGGCTATAGGACACCCCTGCCACACCTATCCCTGGCAGAAAAAGCGTCTGTGTATTGTCACAAAGTGTGCAGTAAGATCGAAAGCTAAAACCTGGAAGGGAGAGCCAAGCTCCAGTTTGCAGCCCTAAAGTATTCCTGCTAGCATCTGCTCTTCCCACCCTTCCTGAAGGGAGCCAGTAGCTGGTGGGCGATCTCCTGTTGGTGCCTGCGCGGGGCAGGCGGTCCAGCGCAGGCGGCTCCTTTCCGGGAGCCGTGGCCTCCACCGAGGCCAGCTGGCAGCAGCCCCTGGCTCTGTGCCTCTCCTGCTCCCTGCTCAATTTTTGCAGCTTTAGAGCCTCGTTTGGGGGCTGAAGTGCCGCAGAAGAAGCTGTGCTAAAAGGGTGCCTTTTGCATGGTGTGCAGTCCTGCTGTGGTGGGAGCCCTGATTGGTGGCTGGAGCTCCTGGGCACCACGATAATAAAAATAACCCTTATTATTAAACTAAGTGTGTTGTCTAAATGCTAGTTGTGATTTTAAATGATTTTTTGTTATGTTTCCTAAAGATCATGGCACGCTGTGTTTCTTTGATCTGTATTTTTAGAGGTGTTCTGTTACTCGGAGTGCGGGGGCTGGAGCTCACAGATCAGACCGCAAGTGGCCGTATCCCCTTGGGAGTGTGGAATAAGTCACTCTGGCTGGCTCGTGGGTGTAGATGAGTTACATCTGTGGGGAGCCTCATGCTCCTATGGAATTAAATGTTCTCTCTGTTTATTTTGCATGGGTTAGTTATTAAGGGAAGTTATCACTCTTCATGCCTTACACAAATGAAGTGCCAGAGCCCCCGTTGAACAGAAATGCATAGACCAGTCGTCTTCAGGTATTGGAGAAAATTTCCCCGAATAAAAAAGCAAGTGAGAACCTTAAACTGGCCGGTATATGTGTGCATTTAACTGTGGGCACTCTAAGCCATCTCAGTGAAGTATTCTGGATCATTCGTAATACCTGAAATTAACAAGTACATATGTACACAGGTGACCTTGGTCTAGACTTTGTCCTGATGATGTGAACAGATTTTGCGTAGATTGCTGTCTGGGGTGCCACACAGCATAAATATTTTGATGAAAAAAATCATGTTCAAATTGGAATAGAGCTGATAGCTTCATACACAGATGTTTTGTGCATCAACCTTTACTGTAAAATAGCTTTTAATAGCTCCAGTTCATTTTTATCTTTTTTTTTAATCAAAATTATTCTTAGACCTCAGGAAAAAAATGACTTGTGGTTGAAAACAGAAATTGTCAATACCTCCATGTCTTGCGTTAATTTTTCTTTCAAAATTTTGTTTTTATTAAAAACAGAATTCTTGAAAAATGCTGGTTTTTCTTAAGGCAGCTGATAAATTAAAATGCTTGAAACAGATCCCTATTCCAGTGCATGCTATTTCTGAAAGTCTGATATTTTCAAATGACATGAAGTGAGACTTCCAAACATCTCCAAATTATTTGAAGTTTTTCAAGTTTATAGACTATTTCTAGAAATCAAGGGCACAGATTCATTTTTGCAGGGGTTTTGGCTTTTCTTTTTGTGATTGGTTCTTTTAATTATATTCCAAACAAATTACCATACTGAAATCTTTCTGTGTGTCAGGATATCAAGAATAACATAGTGTAAGCCTCTTCCATTAATATTCATTGTGATATTTCATAACTGTATCTGTTGAGCAGCATTGATTGAATTTAGAGAAATTGTATTGTTTAAAATCCTTTTCATTAATATATTAAACTCTCACAGCATATTATTGAAATCAGTTTGTACACAGACATTTGATTTTGCATCTCTAGCCTTACCCAAGTTAAGAGACTGTTTGCATCCATTAAGGTCATGTTAGGGAAATTTGCACTGGAATTTTTTTGATGGGATGCTGTATTCTGGTAGCTGTAAGAACTGTACAGGTTTCAGAAATTATTGGTGAGACTTAAGTGTATTATAAATTAATAAAAAGTTATAGAAGATATTGTTTATATTGAAGTACAAAATAAATACTGGATTTTCTTTTAAATAGAAAATGGTTTGGGGGATTTTGACTGTTAATGAATCACTCTGCCAGGCTTTGTGGTTTTAAAGCAAAAATTCATGCACTTTAAAGCATTTAATTTTTTTTCTGTCCTATTTCACTATCAAAGACTCTACACAAACAGAGGAAACAGGCAGATGAGCTGGTCTATCAGAGGAAATAGTTAAAAGTAGTGAAGCCTAAGTGCTATCAAACACATAAACAAACCTCTAAAAGTAACGTTCACATTAACATCAACAACTTACTGGTTTTAAATGTTTCTTGTGACTGATGCCAAAGAAGGAAGAGGCGAGTATGCTGTTTAAACTGATTGAGCCTTGTTGCAATCCTGGAAATTTAGCTGCATGCAGCAATTTTTTTTTTTTTTT
>VZTI01005570.1:2636936-2656185 GCA_013397865.1 Struthidea cinerea | reverse complement strand
TCCCAGGCAGCCAGTGGCAGGACAAGAGGACACAGTTTTAAGCTGCTCCGGGGAGGTTTAGGTTGGACATCAGGAAGAATTTCTTCACAGAAAGAATGATTAAACATTGAAACAGACTGCCCAGGGACGTGGTGGGGTCACTGTCCCTGGAGGTGTTTAAGGAAAGACTGGATGTGGCACTCAGTGCCATACTCTGGTTGACAAGGTGGTGTTCGGTCACAGAGTGGACTTGAAGATCTCAGAGGTCTTTTCCATGCTGGTTGATTCTGTGATTCTTTGGGTTGAGCATCATCCCTTTGAGGTAGGTCTAAGGAGGGGTGATGTAGAACATGCCTCTCTACTGCCTTGGCCTGTGATCATTTGTCTGGTTACTTCTATCCATATTAATATATAGCTCGCTTCCTTTCTGGAAATACTGAATGTGGTGCCAAGCCTTGTGATGGTTTTGGACTGATGAACAGGTGCCTGATCAGCTGGCTTGCACCAGTCTGACACAGTCACATCTTGGAAAGAAACTTCTCTTCAGAGGCAAAGTGGTTTGCTACTGCACACACCCACTGCTACACTGAGATAGTTGTTCTCAATCAGTTGAGAACACCCTTACATCTCAAAATGTACCCAAGTCTAATTGCTCAGACTAGAGTAAATTTGAAGCTGCTTTTAAAGTAGGTGCTGTTGATGGAAGATGAGAGTATATAATGAGAGTACAAAATTTTGCATTTCCTTGGGTTCAGTGCATTCACTACCAGTGAGACAGCCCCAAAAAACAGACCCATCAGATGAAGAAACCAAACTTGCTCCAGTAGAACATATATTTCATCCTCTTTTAATCTGTCTATGCTGTTCTGTAGACTGCAACTGATTCGAAACCAGGTATAAGAGTAAAGATGTTGTCTGTTCTATTTTACTTGTAGTTGTCAAGTGCAGCATCTAAGAAAAGTGGTTAGAATGAACAGTCTGGAATTGATATATATTTCTCTCCCTTTCTAAGGTCAAAGGACAACCTGACATAGAATTTTGAAAGGGGGTTGTCTTCCTTAATTCTCTTTTGGGAAGAAAACTTCTATGCCTTGAATCAACTGAGCTGCTTTATTTTCATGTTTGCTCTCTGGTGCATTGTCACAAAATCTGATATTTGAAATTTCTCCATAGTACTCTACTCATAATGAAATTTTGCCAAAAGTGCTGATCCAGATTAGCAAGAACATGACACATCCGTGAAGTATCAGACATGATAAAAATTAGTTTTAACACATGGGATCAGACCCATTAAGATTCCAAACTAATTAGAGACTGAATTAGCCCTGGATTACAACCGATTTTCATATCATTTTTGAGATGGAAAGACAAAGTAGTAACAAGCAAAGAGATGGAGCTTTTAAAAGCTGAGATTTTTCCAAGAAGGAAAATGGCTGGAATAAGATGAAGTTGCCTTTGTCTTGTTTCTCTTTGAAAATACATCATGTAATCTTTGGTCTTGAAACTTAGTTTTAGTTTTCTCTATGTGTTACAGGAATGAAAAATACTGTTAAATTATCATTGTTGATGAGCAGAAGATAACACTTATTTGTCTAAATTGTTTCACTGAGCTTACTGACACTTCACAATAATGCTGTTGTCCGCGAGCCACTGTGTGCCGCTGTACACTATATTTAAAAAAAAAAAAGTATGTACATATTGTATTTTTTGATGTCTTGAGGCAAGCATTCAGGGTGTTTCAGTTACAGGCTTCAGAATTGGGCAAAAGTTTATTAGTTATACCTTTAATAAGATTTAGTGTGATACTAAATGAGTAAAGCTTATGCTAAAACTGCTTAGAACAATTTAGTTGGTTGATTGGATTTGTTTCTTGTGGAAGAAACTTCTCACAGATTGCAGTCTTTGTGTTGGGTGGGAAGAGTGAAGTGAGTGTTGTTGTCTTAGAGCCATCTGCTTTGATGTAAATCCTCAATATCACATCTTTGGGGGAGTGTGTTCTTCCCTTCTAAAACATTCTAAACAGTAGGGCAATTGGTGAGTGTTGATGGTAACCTCTGAAAAGAGAGGGCAGAGGGTTTTGCTTACTCTAAAAACTTAAGTATGTAGGAAGAGCCAGAGTATATTCACGTCTGTTTTGAGTGACTGTTAATTCAGCCAGTTTTGAGTTAAAATTTAAGTCTGTTTGAGCTCAAGTTCAGTCAAGCACATATTAATTTTGTCCTTACTCAGAAAATTGCTTACATTGACCATATGCTTAAATATCATCAGCTGCTGAATTAAACTCTGAAAACCCTCAGGTGTTCTGCTGGCTTGCTTTTATCACAGCCTCTGTGCCTCCTAACAGGAAGTGTGTCTAGGAGTATCTTTGGTGCCATAAAAATTTTAGGAGTAGAGCAGGAATTTGTAAGTATATCATGCTGTCTCATTTTGGGCTTGAGGGGAACCAGTGAACTTGGTCTGTGGCTCTACATTCTTCATGTAGTGACGTAACTGTTGGTGAAAATATCAGAGCACTGTACAATTCAATATTGAAGTTTTAAGGAGCCCTGTAAAAATATGTTCTTTCTCTCTAAAGGTATCACTTGCTATGGTTTTTCTCAAGTATTTGCCCAGCTGTTTTTTTGGAAGATCCAAAGGTTTACATTGTAACAGGAAGTTCTTTCCAAATTTGTTGCATTTTTAAAAATATCCAGTGCATTTTACACTGCAAATGCTTTGTTTTGCTCTGATCTATGCAAGTTCTACATGTTAGTAATAACTTATTATTTATATTTTTAACTTGGTATGGTTTTACCTTGAAGCTTAAATGTGAGAAAAGAGACGAAACTAGAATATTAATTTCGTTAGTTTAGCTAAATATAAGATTAAGGTACAGAAAGCTAAGTGCAAACAGCTGTTGACTATGACAAGGGGTACTTGGTGTATGTTGTTATATTGATATTAAAGTTAGAAAATATGTTGATGAATATCTTGAGTAAGATGAATTTATATAACTTGTAACTTGGAAGAGGGCTTGAGATTTATGTCTAATAAATATTGATGGTTTGTAACTGAGTTTGTTGTGCAGATAAATGCCATCTGACTATTATTGTCAAGCTTGTTTTAACCTTTGGAGTTAAGGGTGTTTTTTTGAGAGGAACATACTGCAAAAGCTTTCTGGCAAAAAGTCAAGAATTGAAATTTGGTGGTCTGCTTAAAAATGCTACTTGTAGTGAAAAAGATGGACAGTACAGGGTGGGGTTTTTTTGTTTGTTTGGGTTGGGGTTTTTTTTGTCTTTAATTTAATATATATAATTATTTAGCTGTTGTTCCACCCAGCAGAGCATTTCAGTGAATGCTTAATTCTGCAGCTGTCCTTTAATTTCAGGGTATACCATTGTAGCAAAACACTTCTCTGGATTCTTTATCCAGAGTAATCTGAAATCATACATAGTCATTCTGTTTAGATAAGCTAGCTTTGCTTTGGGACTCACAACCTGCTCTCTTGGTGCTTAAGTGCTGTACCATGAGATTCACAGAAGTTTCTGTGAGAGCTTAAAAAGTCTTTTGAAAAGTATTCTTTAATATTTTACAATGCTCACTTGAATTTAGGCCAGGGACAAAGGCCCATATTAAAGAGAGTGCAGGGATCACACAGGTGCTAAACAAGGAAGTTTATTCTGAAGCAACCTTCTTTGTCCTGCAAGATGTGCTGCTACTGTTTTCCGCCCTTCTCCTTAGCCCTGATTCAGTTGCAGGGTTTTGAGGATCTGCTTTCAGGAAAATCTAAAAAGCAGTGGAGCTTACCCGAGTCATGGGTTATGTGCATCAAAATGCATTATTTAGTTCCGAGAGATGATTGCATTCTGTCTGGGAGAGTACGAGGTGCAGCCCGGGATTCTGACATTGCACTGTGCCGTTGGCACGGCACGGACGAGCAGTGTAAGCGGGGCAGTAAGGCGTGCACTTCCTTCGGTCACCGGCTGCTGGGGCGGCTTGCAAGTTGTCACGATTTAGTATCTGCTTCTCTTCTGTGCCTCTCTTTCAAAAGGTTGGAAGCTCTTCAAGAAAAACGTAGTTGCTTGTTAGGTTATGGACGTAGTTGCTTGTTAGGTTATGGAATACTGTGAATCAAGGCCTTCATAAAATGAGCATGTAACCTGCTTTCATTCAATGGAAACTCACCTTTTTCAGAAAGTGTTTTTAGATTTGACCATTAGATTAACATTTAAGTGTCTGTGTATTCAACAATGTCACCAGAGTTTCCTTATGAGGAAAATAAATAATTTGCATCACCAGGCACTAAACTGTTTTTAATAGACGCATTTCTCAGGAACATAAAGTTTTTATCATTTGAAAACAAAATGCTTTGGACTAGCAGTGAGGAGATAGTAGAATTGGGAAAGCATGACAAAGGTTCCAAGTACTTTTTTATGATTAAGTTCACATTTTCAAAATTATAAATTCTGAAATCAGTGTTTCAGGGTTGCTAGTCCAGTTGCCTTTTGACTTTGCTCATTCTTTTGGATATGTGGCTATGGAGAAGCTGAGCTTTTTTTTTAAGCATTCTTGCACTGATAGAGTTATGAGCTTGGTGTTTCTTTCTCATATGTGAGGTACTTAGATTAAAAACAGAGTAAACAACTGATCTACATGTCAAATTTTTTATGTTTTCTTTTAGTGGAAGGACCTAGGAGTTGCAAGAAGAATCCAGTTCCTTTATTCTCACTGACCTAATGTTTGAAGAACCTGGTTAGGAATTCTTGATGACTATAATTACATACAATAACAAAACTGAAGTCCTTTGGAGAAACCCAAGGCAATTTCCAGTGGTGTTTGTGGATGGATTAATTATTTTAATACATTTGGAGTAATGCCTCCTAACTCTTCCCCCNNNTCCGCCCTCCCCCCCCTTCGGCATTACTGTAAACAGAAAACTTTCCTTGCAAAGTACTTAATTGGCTGTAATTTGTTGGATAGATAGAAGCTGTCAGGAAATGGACAACAGAGCTCTGTTGGATACAAGTTCTGTGTGGTTTTGATTTATTTAGGCATTTCAGGCTTTCTCCCAGGGTGTTGCTGAAGTTTCAACATCTGAAAATTTGATCAAGAACTGTCTTGTGTCTGACTTCAAAATAATATTAGTAATAAAGAGGGTGGAGCAAGACCACTGCTCCTAGGGGACTGAAAACAGTTTTAGTGATGTGATCTTTCAGAGAGCTCCTGTGCTTCCTCTCCACACAGCTGGAGTTGCAGGGAGGAGACGTAACTTAGGGGGCCTCAAAACTGATGGATTAATAAACAGCTGTTAGCATTTGGGGGGTGGGGAGCTGGCATAAATTAAAAATGCTGTTGACTTTCTATTACTAGGTTATTACTTCCAGTAGTTTCCATTGCAAGTTCCCGTTTTTCTTGTTTCTCCATTCCAGAACAAAAACTTAAATTGCTGATAACTCATTTACTTGATACAGTGATTTTACAGGCTGACATTGGTGTTGTTAGAATGAGTGAAAAGACCTTTTTTTTTTATTATTATTATTTTTATTTCGACTATTGGAGCCAACATACTGGCATATGCATACACTCAGGGTCACTGTATTCATAATGTGATGACACCTGTTACATCTTAATAAATCAATACATTTCTGTGCTTTTCATCACTGTCTTTGAACCTTGGATTTTGTGCTTGAAGTCCTTAAGAAATGGCCAAATACAAAGCTAAAACATGAAAAAATAACAGCTGTGTGATAATAAAAACGCACTGATGGCAAAAGGAGGGAGGATGCCAGCTTGAAGCAGTGTGTCTTGTCAGCAGTTTGAATACTCTCCTAAATAAGGTCATTTTAAGGTAAAAGTATAATGTTCTGCTAGAACTGGAGGCTGAGGATCTGTGGGAGATTAACAAAAAACCCCAACAAGTTAAAGCCTAGGTATTAGCAAAATTTGTCTTGTCCGCATTAATGTGGAAACAAAACTTTTGACTTCGTTAACCTTAGAATTAGTGTATTGCTGTAAAGCAGGTTGGCAATGTCATGTCAGTTTTTGGAAGAAAAAATTGTCTGAGTTTAGTAGTCTACAGTTTAACCTCCTATCCATTATAGTTATCTGCAAGTGTATTTGTTTGGACCCCCCAAGCAAAACTATATTCACATTTGCCAGAGTGTTCTTGTGCCATTCGGGCAAGTCTGTACAAGTCCCTACAACTCTGCTTTTTTGGCAGAGGTTTGGTTGAAGTTCAGGTAATTGCACAGTAAACTCAAAAGGAAACTTGAATGTGTGAACCCATATGTACCTTCAGAAAGAAAGAAAAGCTAGTGTTACCCAAATTTGGCACAGCTCCAGTCATTACCTGTTGCTCATCAACTCTAACCTGTGTGTAGCAGCTCCTTTCCTATCTTCTCATGAGGTTAAACTTGTATCATCACGGGAATAAGTTGGCATTTGAGATCAGAAGGCTTCCAGAGATTTCGTTGGCAGAGCTGCTGGCATGAAAAGGCTCGTGGTCTGTGTCTAGAGGGCAACCAGTTTAAATGTGGGTACAGGGATTGAAACTGCTTTGTTTGCATTCTTTTTCCATCGTTGCTGATCTAGGCGTTATTTTATTTGGTGATTTGGGAAGATAAAAACTGATGGGAGAATGGGCTCTGTGCAGACAAGGGTCATGAAAGTGCTGAGGACGTGCATGGATGGCTTTGACAAAAGGGCCAAAGTGTAGACAAGCCAATGTTGTGAGACAGCAGCAGTCGCACTTGTGGAAGCAAACACAGCCTTTCCAGCACTTGTGAGTAGTGAATAAAGCTAAAGAGCTGGAGAGTGGGGCTGCCTTCCGAGAAATGATTGGCAGGGCTGGAAGATAACTCATTACAGAATCAGCAGAAGACTGGGAAACATTCATTTATGCCAATTCAAATTGCTCTGGTCTCAAGAGACTTGGCAGTGTGATTCACTACTATGAAATATTCAGGTTTTAATCATCATTGCCTAGTGCAAAAACTGTAGCTTGGTCATTTCTAAAATGTTGAGCTTTTATTCTGCATAAACAAGTGTGAATTTATATAGCAAATGCATGTAAATAGGTACAAAGTATAGCTATATATTAAACTTATAAAAACATGAATCTATAATGCATACACATTTATATTTACTTGTCTGCAATCTTAAAAGGGCTGTGGAAGAAATTATTTGTCTGCTGGGAACAACTGGTGTATGTTTTGGTGAATGAAGAGTAGGGCACAGAACTGAACATTGGGTGTGCTAGCAGATTAGCAGTGGCTCAGCACAGAGCACTTAGCATCTGGTCATTTATTTTTCACAGTAACTTAAATACATGTCTGAGTTGTTCTTAAAGCTTTACTTAACATACAAAAATCCAGGTTTTGTCAGTGTGTCAAACTCTGCTGGGTCTGAAGGTAAATTTCTGGGAAAGCTGGTATTTTTGTTTCAGATTTGCCCAGCTGTTCCTCATTGCCAGACTTCTTGCTGCAGAACAGTCCACAGCTACAAGTCACCCTTTTTCTTCAGCTGTTTTCTAGGAATCCCAAACCCTAGTACTTTGCCTTCTGATTCTGACTACTCTTACAGCTTGAAGTCATTATGCTTCCTGTTATCCAAGCAAGCTGTCCCCTGATAAACACAGACAAGCCATTCTGTTCTACCAGATCATTTCATTGTCCCGCTTCTGCCCTATCGTCAAAGTGTGTGGCGCTCCTGGAAACAATGTGTTCCCAGCTCTCCCCCTCCACCTAGTCAACATGGCTTGCCTGCCAATTTATTCTCTTTGAATGTAGGTTTGGTCATTTTCATACAGCTATGCCAAGGATTACTTAGTAATTGCAGTGGGATTTGGAGTGACCGTATGATGGAGGGGAAAAGAGATTTGTGTACTTTCTGCTTTTTAAAGACAGATGAGCAAGGGCTCACAGGTTTGTTAGAACACAACTCAAATACTGGGCCGGAACAGCTGCCAAAGGCCCTCTGGTCTGCTTGACGGTCTGAAGGCTTCTGTTTTAATATGATATCAAAGGGGATAGAAGTGCATGAAACATAGGCTTTAACTGAACAGAAGGGGCATTTGAAAACCTAACCTAAATCCCTTTTGTGAGGGTTTTTTGTTTGGGTGGTTTTTGTTTGTTTGTTTTGTTTTCCAAAGGACCCCAAAGGTGCTGGTTTTTTTCAGAAGTTCTTATTAAAATTTTGACACTCAGCTTTCCCCATGCATACTGTCATAGCTATGTAATTCGTATTTCTTAAAAATTCCTCCTGAAATATATGAATAATAGGAAAGAGCAAAATTCCTGATGTTATTAATGCAGAAATTGTGTGTGTGAAGATGGCCTGTGTTTTGCTCTAAAATGTATTGCTCTTGTTCCCTGGTCCCCTGTGCTCATTTTAGTCTTTTCTGCACAGCTGAAGTGCAAAGTAATAAATAGATGATATTAGACCCAAGTTGTATGTATGTATTTTTCTTCTCAGAATTTCATTGAAAAGGTGAGCATTTGTATTTTGGCATTTGGAAAGAAGCATGGGGTATATTTTAAACCCCAGGTAAAAATCATGTTTCAAAATTGCAGTGGCTGAGGTGTCTGTGTTGGACCATAAGGCCTCAGAGCCCTGCTTGCTACAGCAGGAAGGATTCAGATTCTGTCTGATTTTTCTTACAAGGCTTTAGCTTGCTGATTAGTATTGATTGCTGAAGGAATTGGCCACTTGACTAGATGCTGAATCAAATAATCCCCTCAGTTCTTGCTTTGCAAATCCATTGTCGTGGAACAAGTTGCTGAGAAGCTTTGCATACGTGCCACAGTGTGATGGGAAATTCTCTTACAGCCTGACTGGTAAAAATTGCACCTTTTCTCTACTTCTTAACATCTTATTGACAAGTGATATTTGTGCATAAATTTTAGGGTAATAGTTTGTAGTTATATCTAATAGAATAACAAAAAAAGCCAGAAGTAGCTTTTCGATACATCTAAGTGATTTAGACACAGCGAGATTGAGCCTTCTAAATCACATAGGTAGTGTTGAAAAATTTCCCTCTTTCTATCTAAACATTCTCTACTGACTCAGCTCTTGACACACAGCATAAACAGAGGACCCGTAGCTAATGCAGCTTTTAAATTTTGTGTTCTAAATTGGTCTCCAAGATGTTGGTGGCAAACCCATCAACTGTCCCTGTCCTACCAGCTCAAGACCTTTGCAGTAGTGTGGGATGCTGCATGACAAGTATGTGGGGATGCTGGCTGGGGAAGCAGGGAGAAGGTGGTACCATCGAAAATAGCCAGGGATTTTGTGTGCAAGTTTCAGGGAAATGCAATGATTCTGGTCTGTGTTAATTGAAATTCTCAGAATATAAACTGCAGCTGATATTTCTAAGACATTACTGCTGACACGTGAAAGTAAGGATTGACCAAATGGGAGATGCAGGCTCAGCCATGTACACCTTGTTTTTGCTAACTGGCTTGTACAAACCCAGGGAAGTCAAGTGATTCCTACCATGGTGCTGCTTGCAGACTTGAAGCCTCTGGCTGAAAGACGGTTGGTTACCTGTTGGTCATTTTGGGGTCTGACTGCTCTGTCAGTTACCTCTTTCCTCAATCCTGAATGTCCTCTCTTGACTACTGCACTTTTGTTATTGTTCACAGAAGAAGCTCAGCTGAAGCCTGCTTACAGGAATTCTAGTTCTGCATTTCACATTAGCTATAACTGCAGTTATTATGAAAATACTTGCTTTAGTTGATAACTTCAGACAACCCATTAGTAAATACTTCTTGCTCAACTTACTCCTATTCTATTTGAAAGTATTTCAGATTATTTGATGAGAGGAGGAAATAATTCATGTGGGAAATACGAGCTATGGAAAAGCCTCTGATCTTGGAGCACGAGGAATATATAGTATTAAGTCATGAATTGTATCGTACTGTATCAGGCATCCATATACTGCAGCTGTACTTCTGTTTTAGGAATATCAGAATTGTCAGTAACAAGAGTTTCATTCAGGAGATTATCCTTGTGAAGAGTCCTTTGGAGACAGTTGTTTTGCCCCTCTGCTTTGATTGCTGATTAAATTCCTGAGGCTGAATTTCTTGTAATGAGAAATTAGCTCTTGGATGAATTTCCCGAGGAAAAGTATTGACTAAGAGCTCTTTGTGACCATCTGAACTTCAGGACAAAGAAGTGTGCTAGAGGTAGAAAATACAGCCTGCTATATATGCACACCCAGATCATGGTTCACTGATTTTTTTTTTTTTTTTTCCTCCTCTGGGAGACTAATACTCAGTCTCATCCGTTGACCACTGGTAGCAGAAGTCTGTGACAAAGGAAAGAAACATCAGAACTTGTGAACAGAATAAGAGAATTCATTTCATTCAGATGCAAAGAAAATATCAGAAGTAGTTTAAATATAGGTTATTATTACAAAATAATGGAAGCATTAATATAATAAATACCTGAAACCATGTGTGTTGTGTACAAAATAATAATGGTGTTCATGTCTTTGGACAGGAGACATGAAAAAGTTTCAACTAACAGAGGACTGTCTTCCATATTTGCGGTCTCTGAACCTTTGGGTTCATTATCTGAATGCTTGGGGTCATTATCTGAACCCCTGGGGTCATTAGCAAATCTTTTGAAAATGATTGAAATTACTCCCTAGCAAGGGTGGCAACTTAGTACCCACCACTAATGCTCTGTTATCTTCCTCATGCCCTCTATGTGCTGGTTCAGGGAGGAGTAGATGACCAAGCCCCTGAAGCAGACCTGGTTGTCTTTTGATGATTTTGCAAGCCTAGAGCTAATGCATTTGATTTAAACAGCTCCTCTGTCCTGCATATGCAATGCACTGAAAACATGGTGCCACTGCACAGGTCTTTACTAGTAGCGATATTGTTGCCAAATGATCTCTGCATATTGATAGTAAATTCTCTCTGTTATGCGTGTAACTTTCCCTGGGGTGGTGTGAAACTAGATCACCAAAATGATTTATGAAATGGAAACCTGTTTGAAGGCTCATATTAGTGGTAGTTTGACAGTTGTTTGGCTTTGTTATTTTAAATGACTTTTAACATGGAATCAGTTTATAAAAACAAAGAGGGGCGGGTGGTGAGTATGCACAGAGATTGCTGTATAAAACCCAGCTATCCAATACAGAAAGGCCCTATCTCTAAAACTATCAGAAGTCAAATAGTTAAATAGTCAAATAGTGTGGATCTGTGATGGTTCAGTTAAACATGCAATTCTGTACTGAAGACGCATTTCTCTTCTCTGATCATGTATTCCTTGCAAACAGTAAGGAGATTTTGAAAGGCTTTAACTATTAGTTCAGAGTTGCTTTTCATTAGACTTAGCTGCAGTTGTCATGAGACTTCTCTTTGGGGATTTGAGTTTATTTTGTAGCCTTTGCTTATGTTGTTGTATAAAAGCCTTGCATTGCTTAGGAAGGGGAAATGCTAGGGACTTGTGTGCTCCCACCGCATATCGTAGCTAGAAATCCAGGTTGTGGCTTCAAAATAAAAATTCCAGATACTTCATTGGAAGGCTAATGTGCTTTACAGGCCAGACAAAATTTAATAGCACTTGTAGCTGCTTGAAATGAACATTCTCAGTGGGGTGTAGGGAAGAGATGGGAACTTGAGTGGTCTAAAAAAACCAAGAAGATTATATACTTTAAAAAAAAATAGGTTTGGCAAGAAGGATGCGTTACAAGCAGTGAATACTTTTGCACGCACACAAACACCCACCCAAAATAGACCCTTTTCCTTGTCTCACCTCACGGGCTGTGGCAGTGGGGAGGGGGTGTCAGCCCTGGAAAAGCTGAATGCTCAGCCTATGCTTCCTTCAGCTGCAGCAGCAGCTTCATGCAGGCAGCTGTGGAGCTGGCCCAAGAACCTCCTGTCAATGATTTCCATTTTCCTTATCTTGGCAGGTAGCACGGTGGTACACTGCTTATAGCCTGAAGGATAGGCAGGCGTCTTCTCTCTGAGCTTGATACTGGTTCCTGGACCAGTGTGGAAGCTGCTGGTGGTTGTGTGCTGCATTAATAATATGGGCTATTACTCTTACAGTTCTTTATATAGATAAGGATTAATATTATATTGAAATTTATTGTGAATTACTTAGTTTGTTGATATATGATGAAATCAATTCAGTGGTGAGATAGCTTTTGTATTATTACTTTAAATAATGTGCTACCTTCCCTGGGACTCAGTGTAATGAGATGTGTGTCTTAATTGACTTTTTTTTAACATTATGTAGATTTGCACTAATGATGGTTGGAAATAAATATTTTTGTATTTTATAACATAGTTGCCTGTAAACAATCAGGCTAGAAAATGTTTTCCAGTGACTGCAGCTTTTCCTGGCTGCTTTCATATCAACATTTGGCATTATCTAGTTGCCCGACTCAGTGCATTCTTGAATCGTTTTCAGGAAAAAATACTAACCTCCGTAGGACTTAGCTTTTGGTTACAGACAATGATTCTTTTTGTACTTTTTCCTAATCTCTAACATCCATTTTTTTTCTGTGTAGACAGAAATGGTTTTTTTAAGGAATTGAAGCCATCATTGGGAGTGGAACATTTGGATTATGACGAGTTTTTCCTGCTAGTAGTTTCTAAGTGGGCTCTGGGTGTGGGCACACATTTCTCAAGCAGTCCTCAGCATCATGTTTAGCTTTTGGATGTGTCTGCACTTTGCTCCAGAGCTATGATTACAGCTCATTTAAACAGACACAAGGTAGTTTAAAACAAATTAATTTGGGTTCCAGTAGCAGGGTTGCTGCAGGGCTAAGGTTTCACTGTCTGAATATCTAGCCAGAGCTGCTGGTGTTTGTGTTTTGTGTTGATATTTTTATGGCTATGGCTCACCTACAGTTGCTTCTGTAGAGGTACATCAGATCGGTCCTTGCATGCTGCAAATCATACCTGACTTGTTGCCATGGATTGTGTTCTCTCTTTGTTGCATTTTAAAGTAGTGAATTTCAATAAATTGCCAGGGATGAAAGTTAAGAGAGCAGCTTTGTAGGACAGGTCTTTAGTCCATGCATAAAATGGACAAAAAATGGAATGGTAGCTGGCCTATTGCAGCCAGGCAAGGTGCCACCAACTGGCATCTATCTCCAGATTCTCCATATTGACATGAGTCATTCAGCCCTGCTGAAAGCCTCAGGTCTAGTCATAACTTGCCCCAGTAAAGGTTCATAATAGCTTCAAGAGACTATCCCAGTCTCCATCACTTTTCTGAGCTCAGGCTGTCAGTGTGACAAATTGGGGTTTTCTGCACATTATCGGTTTTACTGGCTCACGAGCTGGTGAGCAGCTTTGGGTGAAATCTTCATCTTGCTCAAGATGCTGGATGCTTAACTATTCACTTCAATGCTTCTTGTTTTCCCCATATGCCGTTGAATTAACACGTATTTGAAATAGGGATCAAATTTGTAAACACTGTCGGGCTGGCCGTAACTGCTGCCAGGTGCTGGAGGTGATCGATGACGTTGTTACTGGCCCTTACAGGAGAAGAGGATGGGCTTTGGTGCCTCAGATTGCTGCTCCCTCATATTGCTACCTGTTTACTGCAAAAGACAGAAGCCTCCTTTCAACCATTCTGCTTCATGTTTTAGCCTCTCTCCTGCTGCCAAGAATATTTTTACTCTGCATCAAGAGAAAATGAATTCATGCCTTCAGGATTTGTACTCTTTGCTCTGTGCTATATGATAGCAACCCAGTGAGATGTGCAAGTGGAAACTGCATTAATGATTGATAAAAGCTGAGAGCTGTTTAAATTTTTTCCTGTTTAATGACTATCAATAATTTAATGCATTTACTGTATGTTTTTAAGAAATAACACCCATATTACAGGCTTGGGTTTAATAGGCTAAATGATTCAAGATTCAAAAAAATACATATTTCCAACATGAAGTGTATCTTCTTTTTAATTAAGTTAGAAAAATATGAAATCAGGCTTGTAAGATAGAGGTAGTTGCTGCAAAAAAAATGCTTCTGCATGCCCCCTCCCCACCCCCTTATCCTTTGGGCTATTGTCAAGTCAGCACATCGTCCACTGACAGTGGCACGCAGGCTACCACCTGGCAGCAGGGAGCAGCAGTGGCTGCCACCCCAGCAGGGAACCCTGGCAGGATGCTGCTTTCCCAGACATGGCCATGCACCTGACTTTCCTGTCCCTTATGTCCTAGGTCCCGAGCCCCACTCCATCAGTTATTTTAGCTGGTTTATCAGCATCCTGTCACCTAAATCGCTCAGGGAAAGTTGAGGGGCGACGCTTTTAGAGAAAGATATTGCTTCCTTCTAAATCTAGCTTAAAAGGGAGAAACAAATGTTTGACAAAATTATTCCCCCCCTGGAATTTGGAAGGGACCAGATTTTTCAAATGATGAGCATCTCTCATTGTGCTTCGGTGCACTGGGTTTGGTCCCAGGCTTTGCATATAAAATATGGCTTTGCGTATAAAATATGGGGTATAAATCTTACTTGTGCTAGGTATGTACCTTTTTAGGTGATTAAGAGAAAATTAAATCTTTTTTTCATTCTTGGTGGGGTCATTGCAGTTAGACTGGTAGGTAAATGTCATACAGAGGTTGGTATGCTTTAATAAGTGTGTTACCTAAATGCATCCATGTGAATAGTGCTTCTGAAAGCTCAGATTTTTCACGTGGACAAATGTCATTTTGGCAAGAGCTTTTTTTCTGGATCTGAGGAAAGCAGGTGGGAAAATACAGATAGCTGTAAAGCCATAGGAAACAATTGTGTGAACACCTCTATATAAAGATATAGAAATGCAATACATTTGGCATTTGAATTAAAGGTTGTCCAAATTAATAAAAATTAAACTGCTTGTTTAGGAAATATATTTCATGTAAGTAAAATCTAGTCTTTTATTTAGACATCTGTTGGTGATGGATCCCATAAGTTTACTAAGGCAAATGAAAGGAAAATTTATTTAGGAGATCTGTGTTTTCATTGACTCTTACCATGTTTTTATGCTTCGTCTGCGCTTCTGCAAAAATATTTTGGTTACTTTTTCTTGGCTTTTTGTAATAGATACTTGAGAAGAGCTTTGAGAAGAGCTTCCTGTCTTTGTGCAGATACAGTTGTGGGAAAATAGTATTTATGTTTGAAGAAGCTTGTTTCTTCACAAATGTCTCCAGTACAGGTGTTTGTGGTGGAAGGCTTACCCTGTTGTATGTGTGAGACACGTGCACACACACATATGCATGGACAACAGGGATATGCTTTTAATTCATACTAAAATAAATGAGAATTTGCTAATTTCTAGCTTGTTCTCTTTATGTTACTGTAGGTAAATGTTATTTTGTGTTACATGGAATGAAACATGCAAGTTCTATTTCATACTGATTCTGTGCCAGCTGTAGATACTAGAAAATAGCTTGGAGAAAGAACCTGATGCAGAAGCAGGAGAGGTTCCTGGCTTCAAAACCCAAGGTTGAGACTTTTTGTTCAGTTTCATCATGCTATTTAAGAGTAGGTATTTTAATCTTCTTTTTTCTTAGCTTGCTTGTTTGGTTTTTTGCAATGAGAAATGGAGACTGCTACTTCCCTCAATAGATATTAACGAAATAGTTGTTTTATTACCTCTCCTAGATCAAAAGGCTGAAAATCAACAGAAAAAAAAAAGAACTTTTTTACTGTGATATAAACTTGACCTATTTCTGTTAGAGCACACTGAATGTACACATAATTCACCTGAAGAAAAGTAGCTGTTAGTTAAATGTAGATTGAAGAACCTTGAGAACACTTTTTGGTTTTCTCTGTAAATTTTAAGAGGTTGTGATGATGATCCCCACCTTGTTTTAAACCCTGAGTTGCCTCATGTTATGGACAAGGTTTGGGGAGGGGGTTCTGTTGCACACAGCAGTGCTCTCATCTAATTCCTCAGTGTAATGAAATTAATAGCCATCATAGAGCTAGAAAATGCAATAAACCAGAAAATCACCCAGGTTGGTTGTGTATAATGGGGGCTTCTGTTGACACAGGAGTTCCTTTAAGAGCTGATGGGGGCTCCATGTAGGCGTCAGACATGGTAAGGTCAGCAAGCTCTTTGCCAGTCATGCAGTGCAGACTGGGAGCGAGGGGCATTACTCTCCCAAAATTTTATTTTCCGAATGTAAAAAATCTCTGGATCGCTTAAGACCTAGATCCTGGCAAATGTCCTTCAGGATCTTTGCATTTTTCTATAGGAAGTGGACTACATTTGTGTAATGCCTGGAAAAAACACTACCTTCATTGTGCAGGAGGAAGAATAAATCTGGCATCATCATTCAGAAAAGATTAGTCAAAATCACATTCCAGTATCCTTGCTACATGTTTAAATCGCCAGCTCAGGTACTGTCCAGAATGTGTGAGATTTAATGAGAACCCAGACCTAGCTGGAATAACTGAGGATTGTTTTTATTAAGCTTGATATAGGAAAGCAACTCTGCTAAATTCATTGCAGAAGTTGACTCACACACCATCTTGAGGGTGTTTGACTCAACATATGCCTAGTCATTTATCTAATGTTGATGTCAACGATTTGTTGGGTTTTGATACAGTGTTTCCCAGTTTTCTGTTTGTTTCCTTCCTGTAGTGGCTGTGTACCCAAAACATTTTGACATTTTTTTCATACGAATTATCTCTGGCCCTGCCAGAAATTTAGTCAAGTCTTTTGGTATTGTAAGTCATTTTGCAAGGTTTCTCCACTTAGAATTTGACTTTTGGGGAATGCGTTGTTTCACTTCATTTTATTTTTTTTCTTGCCTGAGGATTTGAGAACAGAGCAATCTCACCTTCTTTGGAGCAAGTGATGTTGAGTCAAACCTATGTCTCTAAATGGTACTTAAGACAGATTTCTGTCTCCCTGAGAATGCTGTTAAAAAACTTCATTTTTCTGCAATCAGACTTCTTTCTTGCCTCCTCTTGATTTTATGTTTGATTTTAAAATATGCTTTCTTCAAATCTTCCATGTCTATTTTAAATTATTTCTCCTACTAGTAAGAGAATGGAAGTGCAAAATTTTTAAGCACATGAAATGTAACTAGTATTTCAATTCTTAGCAGACTTTACCAGAGATCTGGGGGGGAGAGGGAGGGGGAGTGGGGGCGGTTCTTAGAAGGGAGAAAAATGTTGTCAAAAGCATCCTTTTGATTTGATAATGAAAAAGAAAAGCAAATGATTAATTTGATTTAGGGATACAAAACTAGTATATGTTTGAGGGGGTGATACCATTTCTTTTTTTTCTTGCATTTTGCAACCCGATCTGTGCTGAGCTGCTCAGTAAGTATTGATTTGCACATAGCCTCGGGATGTACACGTGTCAGGAGCAATTCACTAAGGGTCATTTCTTCTCCCGTCCCCACAGTGAGGGCTGTAACACTGTTTCCCGTCTTTTTTTAAAAAAAAAAAAAAAAAAAAAAAAAAAAAAAAAAAAAAAAAANAAAAAAAATTAAAAAAAAAAAAAAAAAAAAAAAAAAAAACAAACAACAAAAACAACGATTTGAGTTCTCCAGGCTTTGGCTTAAGTTGCTTTGCATCAATTAGTACAAGAGGGTGAAAGCCAACAGAAAGCAGAAATGCAACGGAGGGTGTAAGACATTGAGAAAGTGAAATTAAACACTGTGGGAAGGTTTGCCTTTAGGCAGAAGGTTGAGGAGGCAGGTTTTTGAGTAGTTACATTTTTGTGTCAGGATCCACTCTTTCGCATTGTCAGATTATTGCTGCGCCTGTTTATGGGTGCACATAACAAGGCATAAGAGGTTTTGAATCCCTGAGCTTGTTCTTTCTCTCCTTAGTGCACATTTTCTGTGTGTTGTCTTCTGTGATCTTTATTTAGTTTTTCATTGTTTATTTACACTGCCACTGTTACTTCATGAATTCTTTAAGTCATTGCCTATCTAGAGGGGAATCTGGACAGAATTACTCTTGCAGCTTTAAGTCTTGCTGACAGGAGGAGAGAAAAAGAGAGCTTTTGTCCCCTAGAGAAATGCAGGAACTGTGGCTATTTAGAATTGGACAGACGTGGTGGCTTTGAGGGAGATGCTGTGATAGAAGTGCTGCCTTTTATGTTGTTTCCTATCTTTTGGGGCCCCTTATTTAAAATATCTTCTGGGAGACTAGGATCTGTATGCTGTTAGCAGATGGGTTAATTGTTGTTTTGAGGGATGGCAGAAGTGTGTGTGGAAATGTAAGGTAGCATAGACTTTTTTCCGTATTTTGAGAACTTGTGTTCAGATTTTCCATGGGACAGAAAAGGGTAGAGTTTTTCTGTATAAATATAAGCCAACAAAGTGTGATGGAGAACAGACTGGATGTATTTCCCTTTGCTCATTCCCCATGGAAAACCTTGATTGCCACTTCCTCAAAGATGTTAATGTCTTGCATGCACCCTTTAAAATAATTTTCCACTTGATTTTCCTGCCTTTCATCAGAGGCAGGTACTGGAGGTAGGGAGGGGCCCATTAAATCTGTGTGTCTGTAAGTTTCTTTAAAGTCATGTTAGGAGTAGGGCAGAGAGAGAGAGAGATGGTCTGAGGTGAGGAATTGTGGTTTTATGGGAGTGAAGCTGGATTTCTAAGTGGTATCTTTAGTCAAAAGGGTTTTTAGGTCCCTTTCCGTTCATTCAGATTTTAAAAAAACCCACACAAATACTTTTTCTTGCTGTTACTGAGAGATTTGATACATTTGGAATAGATTGTCTTAAGAAAAAGAGACGTTGTCTTAAAAAGAAATAGAAATTATGATTAGTTGCAAATACCTCATAATTGTAGGTATGATCCTCTCAGAGAAGAGTACATAAGCACTTGAATGTCGGTATATACCTGTATGTTCAGTATGCATGTTGGAATTTGCCTTTTGACAACTATTTTGATAGTAAATGGGGCTCATTTGAATTTTTACAGAAGTGGGTGTGAGCTTGGCTGAAGCATGTTACTTAATAGAATAAGTGCTTGAGAATATTTTTGAATCGGTTTTAACCCATTCTAGTATAGGACTTCATCCCATTCTGACAGGAATCTCTTTGCTTTTCTTAGTAGTGGTTGACTTGACATTCATATTCCCTATTTTGATAAGGTGACAATGGAGAAAATACAGGAGACCCTAAGTTGGTATTTTGGAACTGCAGATGTAGTGGCACAGTAGCTCTGCCAAGCAAGAGTTGTAATTGGTAGCCTCTTCGAAAAATCATAAGAGCTAATACTTATTTCCTTTTTTCTTTTTTTTTTTTCTCTTCCCCTCAGGAAATACTGTTGTGCTGAGGAAGAAAACAGCTCCCTCCTCCCTCCCCC
>VZTI01005570.1:2621470-2636929 GCA_013397865.1 Struthidea cinerea | reverse complement strand
CCTTTCTTCTTCTTGCCTGATTGAGAAGCTCCAGGAATGTGCTAATTGGCGGCGGCCTCTTCAGAAAGGTAAGGGGTAATTGTTTTCTGCTTTTCAAGGTGTCTTGCCTGCTCTGCTCCTTCTGGAAGGGAAGGTGATGGCAGAAGAAGTTGTCTGCATGTAGTTTAGCCAAGCTTCTGGTTCATGTGGATTGCCCTTCTAATACTGGAATGCAAACAGAAGCTTTGTGCAGTCCTTGCTCTACTGCTAAGTGTAGGATACTGTCCCTTGAGAAAAATTAGCAGATGAGATGTATTTTAAATGCTTGCAGATACAAAAATGTAAAACTGTTGTATTGCAGACTGATTAACTAAATCTTTGCCTGGACATCAGCTTACATGGAAAGACAGTGAGTTAGGTCTGGGGAAGACAAGTTGAAGAATCATATCTCAAAGTGCTTCTTTTATTATTATCATACATGTACATCTAATCAGGCAAATATAGATTGGTTTGGTTGTTGTTTTGGTTAGTTTTTTAAACCTGATGTCTTCTCTGGAGCCTGTCATGGTTTTGTGGCTGGTTGTATCACTGACAGGGTAAGACAGGAACTATCTGGAACACCAACTCTAGTTCTGAATGGTGAGCTGTTGTGAAGAAAAACACATGGCAAGTCTTTAACTCTCTGGACTTTTTTTCCAGTTTTGGACAGAAGTGCAAAATGTGGTGCGTGAGAGGAATTTAATTTTGTAGTTATCTGGTGATGGGATCCACATGTAATCCATGTCCGTCTTTTCTCCGCATGACGTTCAATTTATGTGTCAGGGATATATAAAGTACAAAAAATTAGTGCGGATTCATAGAGCATCCTGAGCTGCATGAGTAGACTCAAGTTTGTTGCTAGACAAATTGCATATGTATTTTAATATCAAAGATTCGTATTTGCTTAGGAGCTGCAGTGCTTTGAGATGTCATTTCCTCTTTCATCTTTGTGATATATGTTAATGCTTCTTGTAGTGGAGGCAGCATCTTCTGTCTAGACCTCAGCCATTCTGGTTCAGAGCTGACATCCTACTTAACCCAGCACTGAGAAGGGGTTTATGCTATCTTGCTGGGTTCTGAATTGGAGAGGCCAGTGCCTGATACAAGTTTTCCTGCCAGACTGCTTGGTGGTGCTAACATTTGTGAAGGGCTTTGAAAGACAGTGCGATGCAATAATGTCTTAAATTGCACCAGCAAGATTTGTCAGAGTTCATTTGTCAGACCCCTCACACTGACTAAGTGCCCTAACTTATCAAGGATAAGCTCCAGATAGGTAATGTGCCTTGGGGATGTTCTTTTTCTCGTTCTCCATCTCATTCTTGCCGGTGCAGAGGCAAGCTAAGTCTTTATTGAACAGCCACTACCAGCTGTCTGGCTGCTTTCTGCAATAAAGTTAATGATCTAATGGGCAAATGTTTCTTGGAGACCTTCAGCTGAAGCAGAGACAAGGAGAAACATACAGACCAGCTAAAGGGTTCTCAAGGAGTTTGCAATTTCCCCAGGGCTCCTTCTATGTAATTACCTGTCTCTCTCTTTGTCTCCTATCTTTTAATGCAGGAGGAGTGTCAGCCTCAAGGCCGCTAATCTTTGTTACTATGGAAAGGCTGGTTACACTCCTCTTCGTGCACTTCAAAAATGGCAATCGCTGGTCCCCAGCTGGTTCCCTGAATCTAACTTAAAAATGGATGATAGCTTTCCTCCTTGGTGCCAGACTAAAGAATGCTGCTGCCTGTGCTGTTGCAGGCAGGCATTGCCTCCGCCACTGATGCTGTGGCACGCTGAGAGGAGCCTGCAGGAGCTGCCTTGTGGCCCCTGAACCTGTTTTCTCCCAAACAAGCAAAGGCTCTAAAACTCCTTTGAAACATGAAATTTTGGGGCACACTGAGACGTGGGAGGCTTGGCTGAGCTGCACATGTGGAGGAAAGATTCTATAAGGATTTGTAGCTCCAGCCGAGTTTTTGTACTGTTTCTGAACGCCTTCAAACTCCCTGGGTTGGGGCTGAGGGAAGCACAAACTTTAAAGCTGTTTCGTAGGATTGTGGGCATTGCTTCTTGTTATTGTCTCCCTCCCAGCATATGTCATGTGCAGTGATGTGCAGTGGAGACAAGTGCCACTGCTCAGTTGGTAGGGTCAGCTGAGAGGCTGTGCCCAGCCCGCTGCTATTTCTCTCTGGCTGGATACATCTGTTTGTCGCTCTTGCACAGCACTGGAAATTTGGAGGGGAATCCCTGCCTGCTGCTCCCCTCCTCCTTTTCCTGCCCATGCTTCCTGAGTTGCAACATGTCAGACGGATTGTTCCTCTGAAGCCATGGCTTGGGAACGGCTCCAGCACAAATGCCTTGTCTCTCTGTGCTCCTTTTGATTCTAGTGAGGAGAAGGAAACTGCCCCATGTTGGACAGGGTCCCTTTTCAGCTGCTGCAGGCTTGCACGCCCAGGAAGTGTATGTTGCTAAACCCCTTTATGGTACCTTTGTAAAACATGCTTTAACTGTCTGCAAATGTACGGTATTTAAGCAGCAAAGTCTGTATTATCAAATGCAATCATGCAGACTGTAGTCCTCGGGGTGAAAGCTTTGGGGGGAGAAGCTGGATGTGACAGTGAAATTTGAGAACCAAAGCAAGAGGAAATTCTTGCCCATGCGTTGGACTAGAGCAGGCTCAGTAGAGGTGGAGGGTGGGGAACATACACTCCTTCCCAGTTTGGAAGTGTTGAAGGGTGGGTCAGAAAGGAGAGGGAGAGGAAGGGCAGGGACAAGGCAACAAAAGACCAGGCTGTCCAGTGGACCATAGTTTGCTGTGGGTTTTTTTTTGCCTTTAATGCTGTACTTTTCTCTTTCTGTTCCTCTTAACTAAATTTGGGCAAAGATAATTTTCAGTTCTTTTGTTTGTTAAAATAGCAACCCTACCTCCATTCAGATTTTTTCAGAAGTTATGTTTTGTATCAGTGCATCTAGAATGACTATTTTGTATGATTTTTTTTAAAGAACTTTTATTTCCCTCATCATTTCCCCATTTTCCTCTCTTATTTGTATCAATCTGAGTCATCTCCAAAGGAAAGGTGATACTGCTGCTAGCTAACATTTCAGGTGGGTGACACTGTACATTAAACAGCATGTCTGTAATAACTTAGCTGTCAGTTGGAAGTTTGCCCTAATTGTTTGTATTTTTCTCTTCATATATAAATCAAGCTCTTTACATTCACAGCTCTTGAGCATTTGTAGAGCATTTCAACAAGGTGTTTGTTTCAGGTCTTGGATTTTTTTCTCCCTCAAATCCTTTGAGATCTTCAGGGTTAGGATTTCTCATTCAATAACTGTATTCAGTAAAATGAAGTGCCTGTCGAAGCTATATTGCACCTTAGGAGAGGATGACAGGTTCTTCCAGAGTTCTCAGTTTGCAAAGCCTTAACCATCTCCTGCTTTAAATCAGGACTTTGCCACTGCTTAAGGTCCTTAAGTACTTCATTAACTTTATGTTAACAATGAGCCTGCCTTTTCTTGCTTTTTAGTAAAACCTTTGATTTTTTTCAGAGTTTCATTTCACGAATGTTACAGATATTAATTCTTTATTCTGATATGGAGAAGACTTAAATCTCATAAACTTTATTCATGAGAAGGAAAAATAACTTCCATCCCAGCAGTGCATTTTTCAAGTAATTTTTTTGTTTAGAATCTGTTTACCATGTTGATTTCAGAAAGCTAAATGTTTGTTTTGTACCTCCAGAAAGAATAGTTTTAAACATCTTTGGTGGTTTTAAGCGTACAGAAAATGGAGAGTTCAGAGCTGAAATTAACTTGTTTGTAAATCACTTTTTTCATGGACAAGGTTTAAAAAGCATTAAGCAGAATGAAAATTTAGCATATCTAGGCTAAAGAAGATAGGTTAAAGTCATAGTAAGAACCGTGATTTTGAATTTTCTACCACTTTCAGTTATCCGAGACAGCTCTTTTCTGAGGGCAAATTTTACAGGTCCACATATATAAGTAAGTGAGTAGAGTTTTAGGGAGATGAGGTGAGAACACTGCAAGGGCTTGTCTTGGGCCATCTGTATGTGTATGGAGGGCTAGAAGGTACTGTCGTGTGGTGTGTGGCCCCTGCCCCGTAGTGTGGCTATGGCAATGACCATTTGTTGTCCCTCATTAAAACCTTCCAGTTCTTAGTGTTAGCAGAGTGACTCTGGGTTGCTTGGTTTTCCTCTAGTTTCAGCAGTTACGGTCTGCCTGCCTCAGTTGTCCATAGTGCAGCGGAGTTTTGGGTATTCCTCATAATGATTGTGTTTCAGGGGTATGGATCTACTTCTGAATACAGAACTGAGTTCAATTCTTTAGGAGTAAGTCCTATATGGAGTAGCATGCTCCGTTGTGCTGGAGCCTCCTCTCCTTCCCTCTTCCACCACCCTGATGAACTGCAGTTGGGTCACTGGTTGACTCCTCTTTTCATCCACACCCAGGGATTGAAGGGATGCTTCTGGAGGCCAGATGCCTGCTCACCATCACCCCTGGTGTGTAATTGCCCTGAGTGTTGAGGTGGCTCCCTGTGCTCTCTGGAGCTTTGGAGGGCTCCTAGGAGGAACTCTGGCTTGAGTGGCTTGCAGTGACTGCTCCAGAGCTCTGGCACTACCAACTGCCAGTCTGCAGGAAGGAGTTTCTGAAACAGCCTGTTGTGCTAATCCATAGTGAATGGCTGAGAGGAACAAAGGGTAACGCACAGGTATTAGTGTAGGTGGCAAGTTTTGGTATTTTACTTTTGTTTATATTATCTGTTAGTCCTTCCAAAAGAAAACTGCAAGGCCCAAGTCAGCTATAAAGTCTTCATTGAAATTAGCAATGAAAAAAAGACCTGGTTTGTTGCCTTATTTCCTTAAAAGTGATTACTGTCCTCTTCTGCTAGACAATGACCCATCTGGGTGCATATTGCCCCATCCTTCAGGTACATAAAGATGCCTGTTAATTCTTTCTAAGTTGCAACAATTTGACCATTCATAAAAAATTAATAATGAACCCAAACTAGTAGAATTTTTCATTCCTAAACCAAGCATTTTAAAGTATGAATCCAAAATCACAAGTTGATATTTCAAAATCATGTTTTCCAGTTTTGGTTTTGTTTTCTACTGTGTTTGGCATACACATGGTTTTAAGTGATGCTGCCTGGGGTGTTGTGAGGACTGGGTACTACTTGCAGCCCAGACTGTGGTAGCAGAAATCATTCATCCTGTCTCATCCCTTTTGGGCTTAGCCCATGGGAAGGCTCCTGTTCAGTCATTACAACAGAGAGCTGCACTAATATCGGGCCAGCTGCAGGACAGAAGATACTTCATCTGGGAAGCCTTGCCATGAAGAAATTTTGTCTAGAAAATTCTGTGCAGATTTGAACTGGCCAGATTTGAACAGGAAGGCTCCTGTTCAGTCATTACAACAGAGAGCTGCACTAATATCGGGCCAGCTGCAGGACAGAAGATACTTCATCTGGGAAGCCTTGCCATGAAGAAATTTTGTCTAGAAAATTCTGTGCAGATTTGAACTGGCCAGGTAAACTTATACTACGAAGTACTTTGTAAATTTTGTGCTGAAACATTTTTATCTGGTGCTGATGGCCTTAAAAGCCAGATGAAGTGCATCAGTGACTCATGGTCACTTACTGCCCTGCTGTGTGATGTAAACCAGATCTTGCTTTGGTGCCTTCTCCCATACAGCCTTGTCTGGCTGGATGGTAAATTTCAAGCTTGTGCTTATAGTCTGCAGTCATACCCTAACCAAGCTATTCTCTTGAAAGAGATCTCTTAATTTGCTTGTAGCATAAATACAAAGCTTCCAGTCACTTCTTTACTATTCTACCTATAATTTACCTTGATTAAACAGGAAATTAGATCTAAATGTTAGAATGACCCAGGAAGTTTTATTTCCCTTTCTCCCCACCTTCTTTCTTTCCATTCCTCCCTCAAAATATGGATTTGTTGCAGATTTAGGCCTAATGATCTTCCAGTCTTCTTGTGGGCATTGTTGCAAAAGAGTGGAAGCTTAACATTTTAAAGAAGGAAAAGGGAAGGTGTGTAGGTTTGGGGTTTGTTTGTTTATTTTTTAAAGTTTACCAAATACATTAGGGTATTTGTGACAGTCATAATAAAATCAATTGATAGAGCAGAAGATTAGCTCTAGGAAGCAAAGCAGTGTTTTCAGCAAAGTGAGCAGCAAGGATATATTTCAATCTTCAGATGCTTGGCTAAATAATGGCAACATACGTTTTTTGCTGCTAGAAATTGAGATTTTGGCGGTCATATGCAACTGTGAAATCTGTAGGCATATACTGTAGCAGAAGCTGTCTTTATGCATATACAGCACATGGTATTTGGCTTGGGAGAAAGTTCTTCACTCTCTAGGAAAATCAGGTTTTTGATGGAACTGACTGCTGTTAGTGCTTCATAGTTAAAATTATTTTATTCTGGAAGAACAAATAAGTTGTATGTATTAAAGGTACAATTGTTGTTTTGCCGCTGTTTCCAGCAAAGCACTGTGTTTCCCTGGCTCGCTCTTCTTTCCAAGCTTGTGATCATAATTACAGTGAGAAGTAGATTACATACATCTGTATGTTCCAGCAGGAAACCTGAGCCTTGGAAGAATTTTGGACTGTGGGACATTTCCTTACTTGCCTCTGTCTTAAAAAATGTTTTGGTATCCTCAAAGGGTTCTGGGAATGTCAATCTGAACTGCCTAATAAGACACTTGGTGTAGAGAGGATGGAGAGTAAAAGGAAAAGGATGGAAAAAGTGTGCAAATGGTGGTTCACCAGTGTCACATTAATAGAATCCTCGAATCAAGTGCTCATTCATTTTAACTAGAGGCTAATTAATCAGAGTGAGTAGATAAAATGATAAGCTGCTTTTAATGAAGTGAAGCAGCTTTATTAGCAGTAAGCAAAATGTAAAATATTTGGTCTCTGGCACATGTGGTTTTCATGGGGACTGTGGTTTGCCACCAGCTCTGGATTGTGCTAGCCTTTTCCTTGCTGCACTCTGCAGGCAGCGCTGTCTGTGTGTTTCAGCATGTGGCCAATGCAGAATTCAGGAAATAGAATCTAATCAGAAGCAGGTGTAACATTTTAAAACCAGAAGGAATGTTCCTTACAGATCTTTCTCTATGCCAGAATAGCATTTGCCAATTTTCAAACTTTGGATGCTATTATTTTTCTTTGGAGACAGCAGGCTTTCTGCTTCCAAGAAGGCAAGCAGACAAACAAAAACTGTGTGGATTTACAGAAACTGTGCTGCTGTTTGAAAGGCAGCAATATGATACTGCTTGGTAACTGCTAGCATAGCCTGAAACCAATCAGTAATTATCTACCCATTTGCAGCTCAAGAACAGAAATGCACCAGACTGGTGCTACTTGTGTATGTGATTAAGTAGAGGGCCAAAGTCAGCGTGCCACTGTTAAACTGGAGCAGGCTTGCTCAGATGATTCTTGCTCAGATGGTTTTCTGCAGTGCATCTGTGCCATTGTGGTGTTCCCCAGTGTCTCTCCTGAAAAGCTGTAGAAGCCATTGGATGGACTGTGATGTGCATGGCAATGCAAGGCTATAATAGAAAGTACATAAATGAGTCATAGATTAAGATAATGATGTAATTTACATTGGGCTAAATCACATTAAGTGCCAACATCTAGGCTCAAAATGAACTTCACTTATGACTATGTATATCCTTTTAGAAGTAAACTCAAATTAGCAATTTATTTGTAAAAGTCACCTCACAGTAAACTTACAAACTAGTGGTTCAATAAGGTTCCTGTAGTTATGTGAACTGGAGAAGTTGAGCTGGTAGATGAACGTGATTTGCGAATAGGATGCTGGCAAAGAAATTGTCTTCCTTCCAACGAGCCTTTCCTTAAAAGACTCTGCTTCCCAGCGCCATTCAAGTGTAAATCCCTATGCAACAAAGGGGAGGCTGGCAGCTCCACCGGTTCAAGAGTATAAGCGATCTCGCATGTTTCGGTTGAAAGGTTGAATCTCTGAAACGCAGAATACTGCTGTAGAGGGAAACTCTCAAAAGGCTGGTGAGAATGGCGGGGTGGGGGGGAGCCAGGGGTTGGAAAGCTGTTGAGATCCTTGAAAGCGCAGTGACAATTTTTGTCTTTACCGTAAAATGACCTGGAGGCAGCTGGACAAAGGGAAAGCTGCTGTTCAGGTGAGGTTGCAATCACCAGCTCTAGGAGCTGGATTTTACTTGTTCTCCCCCTTAGGAGCACAGCATGCTGCTCTACTTGCCAGCACTGTATGTGGTGCCAATATTTTGTCTACAGTGTGCATGGAGTCCCTCTTAGTTTTCCTGTTTGGATTATTCTTTCTAACGACTTTGTGTTGCGAGTCTCAAAGCTTCAGAATTGTGACTTCTTGCTATGCAAAACAGGGTATAAAATCTTGGACACTGGGTTTTACACTGAAAGGATGAGGTTAATCTTGCACCTTCTAAAGCCCTCGTAAATATTTGACTGGGTACTCAGCAGCACAGCTGAACTGCCTGAGTTAATGCTTAATGTGAGAGTGGTCCTGAAGTGCATGGCTTTGGTGATGGGCCAAGGGTCACAGAGTGAGCAGTAGTTCCCCATGAAGACATCTGTGCTCCCTGTTCCTTATCTTCCAGGATTCCTCCCTTTACCCCCTCCATCCCCCCCAGACTGCAGGAGATGTGAGACAGCAGAGTCCACTCCAGGCTCAGGATGAGCCGAGTGTGTTCAGGTGGCAGTCAAATTGGTTTGGGCTGTCCTGCTGACTTTCTCTGCCCTGGTGCTTTTTCTGGTCCAGCAGCAGTGTGGTAATCCCTGACTTCCAAGTGAGGGTGAGCGTCTCGGGCTCTCCACGACTACATCTGAGTTTGGAAGAAGGTTTTTATGTGCATATAAATGGCACCAGTAGGCAGCTGGGAGTAACTGGTCACTGGGGAGGAGCAGCCTAAAGACCAGTGACAGATCTGAACCTGAGTATGTTAGAATTGTAAATTGTAGGTTCTGATACCTGTCATGCCTTGGCAATGTAAAATATCCCCTTCTGGTGTTTTGAATTAAATGCTTTCTAGTGTTGGAAAGTTAACATAAAGACTACATGGGAAAATGTTTTCAGCTTTATGAACCAGGCAAATGAAAATCCCCTTCTTGATTTATGGAAACTAACCAGTGCAAGACAGCTTTTGCTTTTCTGATGTAAAGAATGTTCATTCATAATGTTGTACCATATCAGTCCTTCAAAGTGGCAAGAACCTTTAATGTCAGTGCAAATGGGAGAAGATTCTTTCAGAAAACTTCAATATCATAACCGAGCCATTGCATCATTTAAAAATAAGTATGTTTTTTAAACTGATTGTTTAGGTGTGATGTATGTTGGTTGAGGATACCCGCACTCAGAGACCATCCCAGAGACAGGTATAGTGTATTCCAGGAACTGCATAAAGAAGTAGCGCTGCCCCATCTACTGCTCCATGAGATGGAAATGAGCAAAACTTTCATTATTGAAAAACTCGATACGTGGTGTTAAAAAAGCTGTAGCACTTTGTACAGCTGTGTTTTTTTAATTATTGTTGTTGTAAAAAAAAAAAAAAAGTTAATTTCTGGCCATAGTTTATTAGGGCTTATATTTACAGTATTTACCCAATCTAGGCAGCTATGGAGGCTTTAAAAATACCCACAGCTGATTTCCAAATGATCTGCTTGCCAGCATTGGCAGATTCAGAAAGGAAGAAAACCTCATCGAAAGAAAGAACAAGGCATGTAGCTGTCTCCAGAGCAAATACAGTGAATGATTAATGTCTCTGAATGGTGTCACTCAGAGTGATGGTATTTAGTTATGTGACACTGTACTAGTTCTTGGTGACTGCTCCAAATTTTTGGCTCTTGGGGTTCCCTCAATATCTCACTCTAGGCCTGGCATAGATGACTTTGCATTTGTGGTTAGGACTCATATTTGTTTGATACAGTATTGCATGAGTCTCTAAATGCTTAGTTGAGAATAATTTCAAAGAGTTGCATATGGTGCTTGCAAAATCCAGTTATGATTATCATTTCCCTCTCTGCCCCCTTGGTATAAGGAATCTGAAAATTGTATTTTTTTCAGACGTCGTTGGTACTTATTGCACCTTAGGTAACTGTAGCTACTTTATACCTTGTGTCAATAACTTAATAGCAAGTATCTTTTAATTATTCATGAAATTATTTTGAGTTAATGTGATACCCACCTAAAAACAAATTTCCAAGATGTAAGTCTTTGCATATGGTATTTCAGATAAAAGCAAAACAACTGTTCCTGCAGTAGTAGTGATGACGTGCAGATCAATTTGGTGATTCACCTTGATTTTTGAAACCATTCCTCACACAAAATGTGTATGTGTTTGGGGTGGGGGGGGCTTGTGTTGTTTTGATTTTGGTTTCTTGTTGGGGTTGTTGTTGTTGGTTTTGGGTTTTTGTTTTGTTTGTTGTTGTTGTTTTGTATTTGTTGTTGTAGTTTGGGTTTTAATATGCTGAGAAGTTAGTTTATATGCCCACTTACAGTTTGATAGTCTCCACTTTCTACTCTGCATTTCTGTGGCAGAAACTTTGATTCCTGAAGATCAGTTTTGGAAACAAATTATTACTGTATTTTATCCTATTTGACAAAAATGTCTCAGGAGAAAGTGAGTGTCCAAGAAAGAAGGCAGTAGTGTTGGAAAAAGTCTGTTCATGCCGGTAAGGAGTTTTGACCTCAGCCCAGGGACTCGCTTGGGAAGGGTTGAGCACATTTGACTCCCATGCTCTCAATCCAAACAAGCCATACGGAAGAAGCTAGAAAAGATAAGGTTTGGGAAAACCTTTTGCTATGTGGCTTGTGATCAGAGCACCTCAAATATAGTTCATACACCTTCTTTTAAGATCTGCTAGTGGGCAGACACCTGTGTGAGCACTGAGCATGGCCCCAGCTGGCAGGTGTTAGTTTAGGTGTTTTTATAGCAGAACACAGTGCTGGAAAAGAATATCATTCTTTACAACCCATTATCAAAAGGGGAATTGAGAGCTAGGCAGTGGTTCTTCTGAAGGACCGCGGCTTATCATGAGCTCAACCTAGATTCAAGTGAAGTCTAGCATTTGCTTCCTGAAAGTGTTCAGCAGGTGCCACTGTAAAATGAGAGTCTGTTGGGCCACTACAAATGCCAACCCTGTATTTCTAACTGAACACATGGATGCACAGAAAAGCAAAGTTATTTTCCTTCAGTTCCCTGGCAAGTGAATGACATAGCTCAGAATAGAATGGAGATTTCCTGATGTCCATTTCCCTCTTATAATTACCAAACAGCGCTGCTTTCTTCTTCATTGTAAACATGAATCGAGCCAAATGGCATGCACAATTAGCTTTTTTTCCTGCAAGGCTGGGGGGAAGGAGGGAAGGAGGAGGGGACCGGAGATATAAAGGAGGAGGGGAGAGTCATTCAGGGACACTGTACCTGCTGGGGCACAATGTAATAACCGCTGGGGCAGCCTGGGCTGCGGATGCATTGTTATCTGCAGCCTCCCCGATCTGGGAGAGCTGCAAAAGGTTGAATGCAAATCCGAGACCTCTGCCATTGTGTGAGACAGATTAGGGCTCATTTGCATTCCTTCTCCTATAATAATTACCTAGCAAGGAGTGCCTGTTACCATTAGCTTCATTCTGTTTGCCTGTGATAACGCCATCAGCAATCTCTTCTCCATGGATTGTGGACACTGTGAGGATGGGCAGTGGGCCAAAAAAATGATAATAAAAGAAATCTGTTGGGAAAGTAGTAGAAAAATGTGAATGCTGAAAAATTAAAATGCAGATAATTTTAGTAATAGCCATTAAATACAGCTGGAGAAATACTGCGAGCTGAAAAGTCAATATTAATCCATAATATTGATGAGTTGTATGGTTTCAAATATCAGTCAAGAAAAGCTAGCACAGGATTTTAACTGAGCTTTTTCTATGGTGCTTCAATAGTTTTGTTCAGTTTTCAGAATTGATTCAGATTGTTCTAAAACTAGAGCGACTAGAGATCAGTGTTACCAAGACATAAATGTTTACAGTCTAAAACGGACACTATGCATCAGAAATTCAGGTAAAATTCAGCAAACTTAGTGCAGCTTTGGGTCCTGCAACTGAAGCAAAGCAGTATTCCCGACTTAGAAATAAGGGCAGATATTTGGGGTTCTTTTTTTCTGGGGTTTGTTTGTTTGTTTTTAAGATGGGAGGAGTTAAATAGCAGCAAAGGAATGCAACTAGACTTGGAAGACTGAGGGTGCTAAAATCAGCTTTTTCCCTCTACACACTAATTGCATATAGAAGGAACATGAAATCCTTTTGACCAACATGTGCTGTTCTTGCCACTCACTCTCCTTCCCTTGGTTTTTGCCCTTTGCACTCTGACGAAGAAGCTGTTGGAGTCACCCCACCAGAGGCAGAGAGCTCTGAAGTTCCCTGTTCAGCGTTGGCTCCTGCCTTGAATCCCTAGCTGTGCGTGCACACCGCAGCAACAGAGAGCAGCTGCTGGGGATGGAGCCCGGGACCCGCCCCAGGGCCTGGCTGTGTGTCACCACCGAAGGTCTTCTTTGGATGCTCCTAGTGCAGGGTCAAGGAGGAGCTGTTTGGAAGAAGATAACATGCCAGATATTCCACGTGCACATTACCATCAGGGAGGGAGCAGTGTGTGCCTGGACTGCCTCTGTTTTGGTACAGATTTCCCTGTTTTGGTGCAAGCTTTCCCCTGCCAGAATTTTCAGTGAAGTAATTCCATCTTTCACAGTGGAAGGGTGGTGAAGCAGGAAGACAAATCAAAGCAACCCTGGCTTTAATCTGCCAAGCAGCCGTCTTATATGTATTTAAATAGATGTAGGCTGATTTCTGATCTGCAGAAAGCTATCAGAATAATGAGTCTAAGAGTTGGGTTGTTTTGGGTGCTTTTGTTTTTTTCAAGTGATGTTTTGGAGGCATGAATGCCCAGAATGCTGCCTGAAGAGTTGGCCATGGTTCTGAGGGGAGGGAGTGGTGGGGTGGGTTGCAAGGGGCTTTTGTGTAGGTGACCTGTTGGGCAGCGAGTAAATTGCCAGGAAGCCAGGAGAAAACTTCAGTTCCTGTGACGGGCATCATTTCTGGCTGTTAGGGATTTGGGTGGGTACTGTGTTGCATATAAAATTTGACGTAACTCTGAAGAGTTTAGAGATCCTCCTGTGTGAACGTCCTTAGTTTTCCAAAATTTTCCTCTTGCCATTGGATTCATTTTCTTAAACTGCGGTAGCAAGAAAAGAAATTTGGCAACACTTAATATCAGGGTAAGTGGATACGGCTAAGTGCTGCCTTCAATGATACCCCTAGATATTTAGCATTAACCACAAGTTATATTGCTCTAAGGATTAGAGAGAATGGCAGAGAACTGGATGTTCATACTTCTTAAGTCTATTTTTTTTCTCTTCTTGTTTTTCCCACTATAATCATGTTAAAAATCACAAACTTGACAGTTACACAAACATAAAGGGAAAGTTTAAAAGAGAACTTTAAAAAATCGTTTTAAAGCATATGTTTCTTAAAGCAAATGAGTACTTTTAATTCTAAATACAAACTAAAGGATGCAACTGTATTTTATTTAAAAGCAGCAGCATAAATCTTTTGTTCATCTTCAGACCTTTTTCTAGGAGGAGAAAATACAATTTGGTGCATAGCTAGTTCTATATATATCATTTACAAGTTGTGCCATCATTACATTGGAATAAAACTGCAGTTGATATAATTGGAAAGGTCTAATGTATGTAGTGTGGGGGGAAGGACAAGGAAGTTTTGAAGTACATGGAGAATAATGATTATATACATCTAAATGTAAGTTAAAACAGAGCAACATATGCGACTGTGTGAGTAATTGGAGATAATAAAAAAATCTGACTACTTAGATACTGCAGTGTGATATGTCAAGCTGTATGTTTATATGTATATACACACACAATTTGAAACTTAGAAAATAATGTAAAGATAACATAGCTTCTTACAAGGCTTATATTATTCCTGCAAATTATTTTTCTCCTATGGCTCTTCTTTAATAATTATTTTAGTCCAGTCACCATAAGTATTTTCAGTCTTTTGATTCTCTAGCAATGCATTCCAAGTAATTAGTGTACTCAGCAGGTTATAGCTTTTCTTCTTTAACCTACCATGTTCATGGGTATGTTACTGATCCCAAGGCCTCTGTAATCTGGAAGAGGTGCATCAGAAATGAGTTTTTTAATCCCCTTCCTTATTTGAAAAGTTGAACCTGGGCTTTAAAGGCCTGTGTTAAAGACCCGTAAAGGCACGTGAACAGATGAGGTTTTGTTGGAGGAAATGTCACCGTAAGTGAAGAGGTGCCGAAAGCTCTCCCCCAGCGCAGTGGCACTGGGGCTGCTGTTGCTCATGCTCCTTAATGGGAGGCATTGGCCTGTCACACCCAGGAGCAGCAAGGTGTTCGTTTGCTCAGGCTTAGCTGCACAACCTAAACTATACAAGCTGGTCCGAGTTGTTTTTCAGTACTACTGCACTCGAAGGTAAATTTAAGCTTACCCTATTGTTTTGTTGAAATGAGTATCATGTCCTCTGTCCCTCAACAGAAGTTCAAATACCCGTTTGGAGAAAGGCTGAAATTGTGGCCAGATAAGCCACTCTAGGAAACAGACATCCCAGCTTGGTAACATACTGCATTTGAGACCAATGCATTTCCAAAAGAGTAACTGAAAAGAGAAAAAAAAGTAAGGGGGGGCTTGTTTGTGCCATTCACTGCATTAGCAAACGAAGGACCCTCAGATTGTCAGTTTGTTAAACTGACCATCACACATAAATGAATCAAAGGAACAGCTGTTTATTCTCTGGGGTCTTTAGGCTGCCCAAGAATGATCATCAGGCAATCCTTTCTGTTGTAATAGAGTCCAGGTAAGGACTGCTTTACAGAAAATGCAAGAGAAGTTGCTTTTCTAATCAGCAGTAGCAAGGCCACAACAGCTCCCTGCTCTACTTTCATGTCTCACCATGCCTCCTTCCTCTCTCTCTCTTCAGCTGGTTTAATAGCATGAGGTTACTAGCTGAAGAACTGGCTTTGTTCACTTTTACTTAACAGAACAGTTTTACAAGCTTTACACTATATGGCATAGTGACATTTTTCTTAAATACTGAAACAAAACGTGCCCACAGAGAGCATAGATATCCATGAAAACATACTTAAACATACATTTATGAAGTAATGCGGATAACTAAATTTTATATAAGCATAACCATACACCCACACAACTTACAAGACTAGACTTATTTTCAGCTACCTTATTATCAAAATTAAAATTTATATAACATACATTGTGTGAGCCAAAGGAATTTATGAAGCAGAATTCCAGAATTGGTTTAAATCTCTTGATTCTGCAGAATGTTTCCATCTTAGTAACTGCAATAACTTTTTTTTTGGGGG